>CM044003.1:80464220-80701355 GCA_024085815.1 Flaveria linearis
TGGGCAGAAGCTGTGAATACAGCTGCAATGTTCAAAATAGAACTTTGATAGTCAAAGAACATAATAAACACCTTATGAACTCTTATTAAAAGGAAACCTTTTATAGGATATCTTAGAGCTTTTGGGTGTCATGTGTCTGTTTTGAATACTAAAGAACAATTGGGAAAATTTTCTGAAAAAGCCTATGATGGTTTCTTTGTTGGATATTCATCCACTTCTAAATCATATAGGTCTATATTCCAGAACATAACTTTGTTGAAGAGACTCCCAATGTTTCTTTTGATGAATCATGTTTACTACTAATGTAAAAGGATCATCTTGGTTATTTGATATAGATGCATTAACGGAATCATTTAACACTGGTTATCTGATCAATGCAGGTGCTGCGGATACATGCTATCCTTTTTGTGCCTCCAAGTTTGAATGAAGTGCCTCTGACAGCTGACCCACCAAGGGTACAACTTTCAACTGCACCTCAGCAAGAATCAAGTCAGCAGCATGAAGTTACATCAGTAAATACATCCGCAGATGCATCAGTATCCGCAGATGTAAGTCCTGCCTCAGCTGATGAACCAAGGGATAAAGAGGAAGTGTTAAATCAACAAACCATGCCTGCAACACAACAATGTTCATCCATGAATGGTAATGCATCTTCTACGGAAGTACAAATGCGTCCGTAGATGCTGCAGTTACTCCTGCGGAAGAACAAAATGCTGCTTCCGTAGCACCTCCTGCGGAAGAACAAAATGCTGCTTCCGTAGAACTTCCTGCGGAAGAAGCCAACCCAGCAGCAACCATACACAAGCTGATCAAAATGAACATGAGCCTTTTGATTATTTCATCGACTCAACCTCTCAGCTGACACCATCTGCTTCAATTGGTTTCTCAAACTAGACACCACAGTTCCAGTTGATGCTGTCTCAACAAGCAGAATCCACAAGTCTCATCCAACAGACAATGTCATTGGAGATCTGAATACAAGAACTACAAGGAACAAAGGAGGTGTGGCAAACATTTGTTTGTTCCCTGCTTCTTGTCCCAAACAGTTCCTGCAAACATTACAGCTGCACTAAAAGACAACAGCTGGATTGAGGCTATGCAAGAAGAGCTACAACAATTCAGAAAACAAAAAGTGTGGACTCTTGTAGACTTGCCTACGGGTCAACATCCAATTGGAACAAGGTGGCTATTCAAAACAATTGGATGACAGAGGTATCATAGTGAGAAACAAGGCTAGGCTTATTGCTCAAGGTATACCCAGGAAGAAGGAATAGACTATGATGAAGTCTTTGCACCAGTTGCAAGGATTGAAGCTATAAGGGTTTTCCTAGCCTATGCCTCCTTCAAGAAGTTCACAGTCTATCAAATGGATGTGAAGTGTGCTTTCCTCTATGGAAAATGATGAAGAAGTCTATGTTGCTCAACCCCCTGGATTTGAAGACCCTGATTATCCACATAGAGTATACAAGCTTGATAAAGCTTTGTATGGTCTTCATCAAGCACCCAGAAAGTGGTATGACACACTATCATCATTCCTGCTGAAGAATGGCTACAAGAGAGGAACATTGATCAGACACTCTTCCTCAAACATGAACATCAAGATCTTTTGGTGGTTCAAATATATGTTGATGACATAATATTTGGATCAACCAACAAGAAGCTGTGCCAAAGCTTTGAAGACTTGATGAAATCTGAATTTCAGATGAGCTCCATGGGAGAATTGACATTCTTCCTTGGCTTACAAGTTCATCAGAAACCAGATGGCATTTTCATCAATCAAGAAAAGTACATTCATCAAATTTTGAAGAAGTACAATCTTGCTGATTCCACTTCATGCAAGACACCAGCATCAACATAGACAAGATTGTGCTGCCCACCTGCTGGCAAATCCGTAGATCAAAGATTGTATAGATCAATGATCGGTTCATTAATGTACTTAACTGCCATAGACCTGACATCATGTTTGCTGTTTGTGTTTGTGCCAGGTATCAATCAGACCCAAGGAGTCACATCTGAATGCTGTAAAGAGGATTTTCAGATACTTGAAAGGGAAACCTGCATTGGGACTTTGGTATCCCAAAGATGGAGATTTTAGCCTCTACTCCTACTCAGATAGTGACTATGGAGGGTGCAACAACAACAGAAAATCCAAACTGTGGATGTCAGTTTCTTAGGACCAAGACTTTTTCATGGCAGTGCAAGAAGCAAACAAATGTATCTGTATCCACAGCTGAAGCAGAGTACATAGCTGCTTCAGCAGGTTGCTCTCAAGTACTTGGTTGCAAACCAATTACTTGATTATGGTTACAATTTCCTTCATACACCAATTCATATTGATATTTAGCTGCTATGTTTATAACTGCTAACCCAGATCAACATAGTAAAACAAAACATATTGAAATCAGATACCATTTTCTGAGAGATTGCTCTGAAAAGGGTCTAATCAAGTTAGTCAAAGTAGACACAACCAATCAGCTTGCTGATCTGTTCACTAAAGCATTTGATTCTGTTAGATTTAATTTTCAATAGAATCCTTGGGAATGATTAACTTAGAATAAATCAACAAAAGCATATGACTGACTTTGTGCAGAGTATTCATTAAGGATAAATTAAGTGTCTGATAGAACATCTATACATGCATTATATTAGGGAAATGATAGTAGACTATACTTGGCTATTAACAACAACTCAATCTGACTTATATCATACTGATATGTGAGTAGGTTCATCTTGAGTGGAAACAAAGCTAAGAGCATGCCAAACTAAAAGCATGAGTAACTGTCTGTGAGGATTCCATTTGAATCAGGAAGGTATGTTCTCTCCTGATGTGATCAAATCACTTACACAAGCACACTATGTAAAATACTTTATAATCTTCTATCTTTGCAAAGTCATATTCCCTCTGTTTTGTGTGAACAAAGACCTGGGAATGTGATTAACAAGTGTGATCTTCATTCTCCCTCTGTTTTGTGTAAACAAAGACCTGGGTTAAAGTTCACCTCTGTTTTACGAAAGTAAGACCTGGTGACTATGAAGATCATATTTCAGCTCTAAAAAGGAATCACTTGTGATCCATTGTACATCAAGCAAAGAGCTTCAACATCAAAGCATTCATGAGACTGTAATTTGTCTCAAGATAGAACTTATAACTTAATGTACATAGTCATTAAGTGTGGAATGTAGTGATTTGCCTCACCTACGGAAGACATACTCTAATGATAATTGAATGTGGGACTCATGATTGCTACTGATTAACAAACTTCACAACATGATAAATCGCATGCCTAGTTGATACAATACTCATGTTTGAATTTAAGTGGATCTATATACTTGCAATCAGATATGTGTTGAATCAACTAATCACATCAGCAGAAGCCAAGTTATAGTATGATCCCTCTATATATATATGCATGCATGTAACTGTTTGTCAGATGTTTAATTGTTATCTCAACTGACTTTCTCTCATTTAGACTGTCATATGCCTGTCATGCCTGTTTACAACTTAAATTTATGATAAATGTAACTGTCTCACATTAATCACAAATTTAGGGGGAGTAGTTCATGCATGAAAAATGAAAGCTGATAATTAGAAGCTGATAATTGATCTGAATTGATCTGAATCACTTTGAAGGAATTGGAACTTGAGCACTAACTTGAATGCAGGATACAGGAAACTTGCTTCCCTGTACTTAATTGCCATGCAAATAAAGTCAACAATGTCCAACATCAACATTTGATTCTACTCAGTAGATATCATACATTTAAGTTTTAAACTTTTATGTTCCGCAGAAGTTTCAGTAATACCTCTCATCCGTAGAAGTATTATGTGATTTCTGTTTCAGCAGAAACAAAACAAATGCATTGTTTGAACTTTTACATCCGCAGATGTAAGGTTCCGCAGATGTTGACATCCGCAGAAGTTAAGGTTCCGCAGATGTGATATCCGCAGATGTCAAGGTTCCGCAGATGTTCTGCGGAAGAGATAATGCATTCTAAACACTTGGTATGCGGATAGGAATGAATGGAAGTGGGCCCAACATAATTAATAAAAGAACATAATTAATAAAAGAAATTAATATGTTCCCCTATAAATAAGGTTTCTGATATTTTTACAGAGCACTTTTTCACTTTTAACCTAGAAAATCGCCCATTTTCCCTCTTTTTTCAAATTTCAAAATATCCGTTTCCAAGAACACATCATCAACATTATCCTGTAATAAATTACTGTTATTGCAAAGGTAAATCATGTCTTAAACATCAGTACGAAACTGTTTAATCGGTTATTGACATTCAAACGATTCAACTGCATGTTTTCTAACGGATTTTCTTTACAGATGGATAATAGATTCGCCAAAGAACATAATGTGTGCGCGTTCTTAAACGCTGATGATCCGGCGGCGGAAGGATGTCGAGATATCATAAGATATCTCCGACGATCAAGGCTCTTCTACGCCTTGACGGCTGAGCCTGTGATCCATCAGGCACACATAATCGATTTCTGGAACTCAGCACGAGTTGAAGAACAAGATGATGAAGAAGTGATTGTGGCTGAGATTCGGAACAAGCGTCTACGAATCACTGAAAACATCATACGAAGATGCTTGGAACTGGGTGATAAAGAGATAGGTCACCCCGATGTATTCGAGAATGAATACATTGGAAAATCTTCAATCTGATGGGGTATGATGGTGACTATGAGAAAGGGGAAATCAAAAAGGGTAGGCTGTGCAAACCGTACAGATTCTTGTGCCATACCTACCTGAAATGCATTTCAAACAGGAAGTCAGGACTGGACAGATTCTCAAGGCACATATCATCTGGGATCATCGGGATATTCGAGGGGAATCTATAATTACGCCAAATACATCTTCAATTGTCTGAGTGAACAAGTCAAATCGCAGAAGAATGACAAGATGTACATGTTCCCGAGATTCCTGCAACTGGTGATCAACTCAGAATTACCAAGGGTGGACAGAGTTGGCAATGTGTTTGTTCAAGCACACTTGAGCAAATCAGTGCTAAACAAGCTGAGTGGAAAGTATCAGGTGAAGATATGCGAATGTTCGCGCATGTCTTAGATCCCCAAGCAGACCCTCCTCAAGAGTTGGTTTGGGCTGATGAAGCAGAATCATCTGCTGAGTCTGCACAAGCATCTCACTCTCCTCTCCAAACACCATCACACCAATCACAATCATAATCACCAACCCAAACTCCACCACTCCAACATCAAACACCTAGCCAAACATCCCTCAACAATCACAATCACCAACAAGCCTGAACACCCAACCAACCTCACCAATTCATCAACATCAATCACCTCTGCTAATCTCATCATCATCCACCAAAAGCACTGAGCCAACATGTCCAGCCAACAACAATCATCATCACCTTCTCAGTCTTCATCACATCACACTCAACCTTTCTCTCCATTACAAGCTCAATCCCCTGTACTACCACCACCAGAATCTCCAAAACATGCATCCCCGGAAAGTGCTGGAACCGAGCCTTTTGAGATAACTGAGTCTGTACACTCTGTACACTCAGGAGACACAGAGATATTATCTCAAGCCAGCACTGTTCCTATCTCACCAACCACACAGAAGAACATGCTTCATCAGCACATACTGAGCCGATATCTTCATTGAAAGATGAACAACTTGCTGATGAGCATGGGGAAGTACAAGGATCTGCTGAGGATGTCATTGCATACCATGAAGATGATTTAAGTGACAAAGACATTCCTGTCAGCAAAAGCTATTTGGTTGCTGAGTACAACAAGTTAGTACTCAAATCAAATAAGAGAAAAGAAAGAATACAAGAGCTGAAAGGTATAATCAAAGAAAAAGATGAAGAGCTGATGGAGAAAGATGCTAGATAAAACGGCTGAGAGAAGATGCTCTAAGCAACAGTGAAGTCATTGATGCATTGTTGGATAGAGAACAAGAGTTGAAGGTTTCTTTGAAGACTGAGCAAAATGAGAAAGCTGAACTGATCAAAAAGAAAGATGCAGAAATAGAAGAGCTGAAAAAGAAGATATCTGATCTGCAAACAAAAGAAGCCCCAAGTACTGATCAACAAAAACAGTCGGGTGAAGCTGATAAGAAAATGATTTCATACACCCAAAAGAAAATACATGGGAGCAACTCAAAAGAAACATGAAGAAAGCTCTCCAAAGAAAGCAAAACTTCCATCCCCTGCACCTACACCTTCAGTAGATGTGTCTACTGTGAAGGTACCATCCACGGATGATGATGACAGTGAGAAAGAGTGGGAGGAACTGACAAGAATTGAGTCCCCCACTGAACAAAAGGGTGGAAAGGCCGATGACCTTCTGACAACAGCTGACATCTTGGAAGAGAGGCCTGATTCTAGTATGTTTATGACCCTCATCAACCATGGTTTTCATTATGACATGGTTGAGAGGATGAACACTTCTGAAATGAAGAATGCGTTAAAAGTTTGAGTTTGCAAGGTTCATAATCCCAAACTGTGATTATGAAGCCTTTACTACCTTTCAATCATTGGAGAAGATAAGGAAGGATCTGGGCCACTGTGACATAGCAAACTTACCAAATACAATATGACTTGCTGGTTACAGGGCCACAACTACAAATCTCATGAACTTAAAGGTAGAACCACTGGAGAACTTTGAAGGATGATGGAGCATGTAATGAAGTGGAATTGGAAACAGGTGTGAAATTCAGAACCACAGCTCCTCATCCAACTGATGACAAACAAACCAAACTGTCAGCTGATCCAATAACTGTGGAACCCAAGGATCAGCATAAAGCAAAGATAAGCTCATCAGGGAACCAAGGGAAGTCATCCCAGGTAAAGTATGGCCCCTTGGTACCACTGTTAGAGAAATCACTGATCAGAAATCCACTCTGATTCAGTGGTTAATCACCTCACAACTCCCAACTCAGCTGAAGAAAACAGATCATGGCATGGAAATATGATCAAGAGTGGGATTGTGTAGTGATCAAGAGGACATCAGGAAGAGTTGAATACTTCCATGATGTGTTTTCAGTTCTCTGCCTTCCTGAAAATGATCTAAAGGACCTGCAAAGCCTTACCATGACAAAATCCATACATCCGAGAGGCAGGGACTTCTCAAGCAGAGTTGGTCAACTGAAAACAAGATTCAAAGATGATGTGCTGATAGGTGCTAAGAGAGATGATGAAGAGCACAGAAAAAGAATCAAGGACTGAAAAGATACAAGTCCAATGCCTCTGAATTAGTAGATGATGAATTCCTAAAGAGGGTTGGTTACAACAAGAGAACCTCAGCAGCCATCAAGCACATTGAAGGACTCAATACCACTCCCTATCACTGAATGGGGATATGTAGAGAGGACTAAAGAACTGGTATTGCTGAGAATGCAGAGAACAAACGAGCTGAAAAGATCAGGATCTTTGATCCTGTGGAAATCAAGTTGCTTCATCCAAGCTACACTTCCTACCTTCATGACAAATTCTTTCCGAAGCTGAATGATGAAGTAGCTCAAATGATCTGTTCTTGCATGTTCACATGATACAAGTCATTGACAAACTTCATGCAAAGGCCTACAAACGACGCAGACACAATGCAGGCTTGCTGAAGGGAACAGAGTATGATGAAGTCACAGAACTTCGCCTCTTCGAACAAGATGAACTTGAAGTAGTGAAGAATGACAAAGTCTTGGAGACTCTCACTACAGAGGAGGATGTTCTGGGACTTGGCTTCGAGACTCTGAAGAAGATCAGCAAAATGGAGATCAAATACAAGTATGATGATCAAAAGGCTGTTGTATCTTACTTCTACAACAAAATCATATCAAGAGTCAAGGAGCTAGCAGTTTTGAAAGACTGATTACAAGGAGCTAAGCCTAAGGGGGAGTATTGTTAGATCTAGATTGTATAGGGCTAGATCATTTTGTATAGGCTTAGTACTTGAAAATCAAGTCTTGTAATTAATACTTGTAACAGTCAAAAATATATATATGTGATTTGAATCTATAGGATAACCCCATATATATGTGTGTTGATTTGTGACTTGACAGGGAAAAACAATATACTTGGATGGATTTCCTGAAATTGACCAAGTGTAGGAAACATCTACGGATGAACAATTTTGTTAATCCGTAGATATGTCTCTTAGACCAAATGACCAAGTACATGTTCCTGCGGATGATCAAGTACTGTGAAGTGAAGACTCCTACGGAAGAAGGATTTCCTATGGAAGAACAACTTTGCTACGGAAGACCAAATCATCTACAGAAGAACAAAAGATCTGCGGACGACAAGATTGCTACGGAAGATCATTATACTTGTGGAATTGCAAATATCAAGAAGTCAAACAAGTCAACACAATCAATAACAAATCCCGTGAGATCCGGTGTTTCCTTAACCGACTCAAATCATCTATAAATATGAGTCCTAGGTTTCACATCTAGGTGAACACAATCAATCAATATTACGGCTGTCAAGAGTTCATTGTGCAACCCTAGCCGCCGTCACATCAACATCAAACATTATTCGATTCACAGAATTGATTGTTCATAGTCATTCATTATTATTCTTTTGTAATCATTACATTATAGTTAATGAATACGTTTGAATAATTATTGATTTCGCATTTATTGTGTTTCTGTGGTTGTGTTCATCATTAATCATTATAAACAATTAAACGTCAATAAGTGATAATTCCGCGATCATTAAATTGATTTATTTTAATACTGATAATTCCTGATTCGCGATCCTTGGATTCACATACAATAATAGTTACTTTTTAATACTATAGCAGTTGTTGAATCAAACTATAAACAAAAGTTGGACTAAGCTCGATGGTGGGCATGTTCCACGCTTATTCAATCCATTCGGGTTTCATTCTAGCGCAAGTCACCTTCCTTTTCTTCTATGTGTTTTTTTATTAAACCAACTTGGCTCTCCTTCCAAAAGCCTATAAGTGTCACTTGGATGGGATGGTATCAGTAGCAATAGTCAAACTTTTTGAAGAATTAAACCTAGTTGCGCGGGCTTCATTCGTTGGCACTTATATTAGTTCTAAGTTAGATTTTTTTCTAATGATTGTAGCGATTCAAGTAGCATTGCAACTAAAGTAAGAGCCGTGAGCTAAAGATGCTTTTATTGTGTAAAAAAAGGGTACAAAGAGCTTTACAAGTGATACAAGGTGAATGCTTATGAATTTGGGGGTGGTTTGCAAATGACAATCTCCTCAATTATTTATACAACTATACAAGATTTAGAACAATCTAAACAATAATTTGTTGCTGGTCTCTAGATCTTTTATTCTAGGATTTTTCATGGCTTATACTAGATTTCTGATAAGTGTTTTAGGCTCCCTCAAGGCTCCTTCTGTTTCAGAATTTTTTATGTCCCTTCAAGGTTGTTCTAGGGTAACTTTAAACTTTGTGGAAACATGACAACAATGGCTTGAAAAATGGGCAAAATTCTGAGCATTTTGGTCGAGTCATGACATTCTCTCCTACCTAAAATATGATGTCCTTGTCATGTTTCCTTTGAATTGCTTAGCTCTCCCATTATTGCAATTTCCTTAGCTTGAGTGACCTTTCTTTATGACTTGAACACAACGTTGTCCCTTTTCCACGAGTTGCATGGCCAGCACGGTCTTACCTTGGCTCTTAATGTCATGTTGTATATTAACTATGCAAGCTCGATCGACACCCAGTATGGAAAGAAAGTCAGTAAATGACATCTGAAAAGATTGTACATGGCTAAATTTCCACTCCAAGCACAAATTGTAATCCTCTATTAGTATCACTTGTATAATGGGTCTTCCTCATCACCAATCTTGGCCTTGACGGCTTGGACCATTCCATCTATAAGCTTGGCGTCGCCATTTGCAGCCATGATCCATGCCAACTCCTTGGTCGCTTTGTAACATCCGGTTTTTAAATCCGGACTTGTAATTGTATTATAGTTATGTTTAATTAATTAAGTTGAGTTTGTTTGTTAAGATTGGTGTTTAGTCGCATGACTTGCATGCGAATGAACTTCAGTCGCATCCCTTACGTGCGAATGAGACTCAATCGCACGAATCATAGGCGTATGGGATTCAGTCGCACGATTCAGTCGTGCGAATGGTTCAGTCGTACGACTGAGTGTGAGGCGGTTAGAATGAATGTGGGGATAAGTAAGGCGGTTAAGAGAGTTTAAAAGCAGATTTCTATCTGCATCATCTTCAATCTCTTGTTCCTTTTACACCTAAACACCCCTGTTCTTGCCAAATCGACTAAGCTAACTCCGTTCCGGTAAGTTTTGAATGTCACAGATCAATTCTACTATATTGTAAGTTGTGTATATGATTGAAACTGGTCCAATAACACGTTTAAATCATTAATTTGGTCTGGTTCTTTCCTAAGTTAAAATCTGGGAATTCGGATCCGAGTTTTTGTGAAGTTTTGATAAAATAATTATCCGAAACCATTGTAAACGATGTGTATATGATCTGTTTTGAATATGACATGATTTGGATGGTTAAAACACAAAGTTTGAGTAAGTTTGGATCAAAAACGTCAAGAACACATCTGCTGATCCATTTCAGACGAATGGGCTCAGTCGCATGACTCAGTCGTGCGAATGAGAGTCTAGTCGTGCGACTGAGTACGAATAAAGGTTCAGTCGTACGACTGAGAACCCAGTCGCCTGGTTGGAAGACCGAATGAAGACGAGTGACCACTATGCACGAATGGGGACTCAGTCGTGCGAATGAATGGTCAGCCGTACGACTGGAGGTTCAGTTGCATGATTCAAACATATGGTTTAGTCACATGAGGTCTATTCGCACGATTGGATACTCATCCGCATTGATGTTCATAGGTCCAGTCGCATGAGTGCACATTCGCATACATATTCATTCGCATAGAAGTCCTGTTTGAGAATAGTTTACTGAATCAAGGTTTATTGCTTTAGATATACCTTGATTAGAAGAAGGACTAGTTATCTCGTGTACGTGGATTGTGTAGATTGTCATGAGAAAGTTAATAAGGTGAGTTCTAAGCCCTTTTCAAATGTTTGGTTTAACATTCGGGCTAGCACACATACGATGATAAATGAATTGAATGTTTTAGCACCAGAATTGTGATAATGATGTGTATATATTACTAACAGCTCGTGGGGCTGTTAGGGTAAAGTTGGGGGTAATGAATGATTATCTGAACATTGTTAATCATTACGTGATGGTAATGATTCTAATGTGTCAGATAGGGTGTGAAGACAGATGAAAATATATTAAAACTGGTGCTAAAAGATTGAATGTGTGGTGTGTGTAAATTAATGTGATGATATTGGCATTGAGTAAAAGAAATTATTTTGATGTGATGTAAATCTCAACAGGCCAGTTAGGGTAAGATGCATGTGTGTGTAGACTGTACAGTGAAAAGGAGTGATGACGATCACTCAGTTTTGTGAACATCTTGTGGTGACGACCCTAGATGATTAAATTGGCATCCTACTGGATGAGAAATAATAATGACAGTTTCTAGATGTGGGAAACTGACAGTTTCCGGATGTGGGAAACTGACGTCCGGTGGGACGAGTCCAATGGGACAAAGTAAAGATAAAGTTGATTTTATTATATTGCCAATATAAATATGATTGTTGTATGTGATGAGATGTTGTTAATGTTTTAATAAAAATTTAGAACTTACCAGTTTATCTGATGTTTGAGTGTGTTATATATGTGCTAGGTAAGGAAGGATCCTATAGTAATAGAGGAAAACAAGCTTGAGTTGGATCAGGATGCTATCCCAAGGCGATTGCTGGCATAGGATAGGAGTCATGTGTAATAATGTAAAATGGATGTTTATGTAAAAGTCATAATATGTAAAAATGTTTTAAAAGTTGGGTTAATATGTATTGCTGTCTAGTCTTCCGCTGTAAATAGAAAGCTCTGATTTGTGTTTAAAATATTAATCCAACTATATGACGTGCCTCCGGTATACTCCCGGGTTTAGGGCGTCACAGGTTGGTATCAGAGCAGTAGTTAAAGGGATCTAGTGTCTTAATAACTAGACTTTAACTAGAGAATAGATATGCCAGCAGGGATAGCTAGATAGAATAGTTTATTAAAACAAGAGAAGGTGATGGGACGAACATGAGAAGGAATAACGAGAATAGTAAAAGTAAAGTAAACAATTAATAGTACTTGGCCAACATTATTAATAATTTACTTTACTTATAGTATTCTGGTTATATACTTACATGCGAATACCAAATAATCATGATCTCGTTTTAATAGGTTATGGCTGATAGGGAGAGTGAAAAAATGCTAGGTGGAACCTCGGAAAGAAATGTTGATGAAAGCACAGAGGTGCTTAGTATGACGAGACAGCAATTTCGTGATGCAATTGCTAAGGAGGTTCGTAAGGCCTTGAATGTAGCTAGACCTGATGAAAATAGGAATGTTGATAAAGCTGAGAGGCCTAGTGAGAGAAAGGGGGTTACGTATAGTCAGTTTAAAGAATGTAATCCTCCACAATTTTCTGGGGCTATGGATGTGGTAGCCACCTATAAATGGCTTCATGAAATGGAAGCCGTGATTAAGTTGAGTGAGTGTAGGGAGGATCAAAAAGTGAAGTTTGCAGTCCACTCGTTTGTAGGTGAGGCTCTGTATTAGTGGGATACGATTATCCAAACATTAGGCGAGGAGGCTACTGACAAAATGTTGTGGCCTGAATTCAGAAAGTTAGTGTCGGATAAGTTTTGCCCGAAAGGTGAGATGGATCGAATAAAAATGAGTTTCTTGCAGTTTCAGGCAGGAAATATGTACCATAGGGAATATACGTCTAAGTTTGAAGAAATGGCGCGGTTGGTGCCTCATTTGGTGGTTCCCGAAGAGAAGAAAATCTTGAGGTATACCCAGGGGTTGCCTCAGGAGGTTAGAAAGTTGGTTAGATCATCTGCTCCGAGTAGTTACCAGTTGACGGTAAACTTAGCTGCAGATATGTATCAAGAAGTTTATGGTAGTGGTGTTGCTCCTGATGAAAGTAAGAGGAAACGTGAAGAACCTGCAGTACAGAGAAGATTGAGAATCTAAGTTTCTAGCAGAAGGGTAGGTTTGGAAGGGCTCAATTCCAAAGGAATATCAGAAATGAGCTACCACGTTGCGGGAAATGTGGCAAACTACATAAGGGTGAATGTATGATTGGTAGTAGAACTTGTTTTAAATATGGAAGGTTAGGACATTATGCTAATGAATGTAGTGAAGGTCCTCGTAGTTATTATGAATGTGGGGAGACGGGGCATATTCGAAGTGAATGTCCAAAATTAGCAGTTAGAAAGCCTGAACCGGTTAAATCGATGAAAGGGTCAGGAGAAGGGTCGAGTGTGGCTAAGGGGCGAGCATATTCTATGTCAGCTAGTGAGGCTAAAGCTTTGCCAGATGTAGTCTCAGGTACGTTTCTAGTTAATGGGATTTCAGCTAACGTGTTATTTGATTCTGGTGCAAGTGGAAGTTTCGTATCTGTTAATTTTTGCCCTATGTTTGCATGTGAAATTCGACCATTAGAGGTAGCCTTTATAGTGGAAAGTGCTAGTGATAGATCTGTGATTATTAGTAGTATGATTGAGGGTTGCTTTATTGAATTAGAAGGATATAGATTGCCTGTTAAACTATACCCTATGGTGTTAGGAGGGTTTGATGTAGTCTTGGGTATGGATTGGTTGGTGAACTATGAAGCTCATATTGTATGTAATAAGAAGCTAATTCAGTTAAGAGTGCCTGATGAGAAAATGATTAATGTATATGGTGATAGAGAAGAGTCAACTGTAAAGATAGTATCCATGATGAAAGCTGATAAGTTAATGAGCCGCGGGTGTGCATTTTATTTAGTATATGTGATCGATTCTCAAAAGCCTGTGAAAAAGATAGAGGACATTCCTGTGATTAGAGATTTTATAGATGTGTTTCCAGAAGAATTACCGGGTATTCCTCCAGATCGTGAAGTTGAGTTTAGAATTGATTTAGTCCAGTGGCCAAGTCACGTTACAGACTAGCTCCATCGGAATTGAAGGAATTAATGAAGCAGACTGAAGATTTGCTAGAAAGAGGTTTCATTAGACCCAGTTCTTCCCCGTGGGGTGCTCCAGTGTTGTTTGTAAAGAAGAAAGATGGGAGTATGCGTATTTGTATCGATTACAGAGAATTAAACAAGTTGACGATAAAGAATAAGTATCCACTCCCAAGAATAGATGATTTGTTTGATCAGTTACAGGGAGCCAGTTGGTTTTCTAAGATAGATCTCCGTTCGGGTTATCATCAGTTGAAAGTTAAAGAAGAAGATATACCTAAGACAGCATTTCGTACACGTTATGGTCACTATGAATTTTTGGTTATGTCTTTTGGGTTGACAAATGCACCTGCTGCTTTCATGGATTTGATGAATAGAGTGTGTAAGCCAATGTTAGATCGATCAATAATTGTGTTTATTGATGACATACTGATCTATTCAAAGAATGAGGGAGATCACGCCTGCCATCTTCGTGAAGTGTTGGAAAGGTTGAGAAGAGAAAAGCTTTATGCAAAATTTTCTAAGTGTGAGTTTTGGTTGCGGGAAGTACAATTTTTAGGACATGTGATCAATGCAGAAGGTATTTTAGTAGATCCTGCCAAGATTGAAACAGTAATGAAGTGGAGTCCTCCAAAGACGCCATCTGAAATCCGTAGTTTCTTGGGTGTGGCTGGTTATTATAGAAGATTTATTCAGGATTTTGCCAAAATTGCATCCCCATTAACGAAGCTAACAAGAAAGAATGAAGAATACCTATGGAGACCAGAACAAGAAAATGCATTTCAAGAACTGAAGCAGAAATTAACTCGATCACCAGTGTTGTCGTTGCCAGATGGAAACGAAGCTAAAGTTTGAAGTAGGAGATAAAGTTATGTTGAAGGTATCTCCTTGGAAGGGGATTATCAGATTTAGAAAGAAGGGAAAGTTGAGTCCTCGTTTTATAGGACCGTTTAAAATTATAGAACGAATTGGAGAAGTAGCCTATAAGCTAGAATTACCCGATCAGTTACAAGGAATCCACCCGACTTTTCACGTATCACAGTTGCGCAAGTGTTTAGCCGATTAAAATGCATACGTACCTTTAGATGATATAGAGGTGGATGATAAGTTGAATTATGTTGAGAAACCTACTGCTATAGTAGACAGAAAGATGAAAAGATTGAGAAATAAAATCATTGAGTTAGTTAAAGTACAGTGGTCGAATAAAAAGGGATCTAATTTCACCTGGGAATCGGAAGATGAGATGAGAAAAGATTATCCCCAGTTGTTTGAATAGTTGGTTTCGGGGACGAAACCTATTTAAGGTGGAGAGAGTTGTAACATCCGGTTTTTAAATCCGGACTTGTAATTGTATTATAGTTATGTTTAATTAATTAAGTTGAGTTTGTTTGTTAAGATTGGTGTTCGGTCACATAAATTGCATGCGAATGAACTTCAGTCGCACCCCTTACGTGCGAATGAAACTCAATCGCACGAATCATAGGCGTATGGGATTCAGTCGCATGATTCAGTCGTGCGAATGGTTCAGTCGTGCGACTGAGTGTGAGGCGGTTAGAATGAATGTGGGGATAAGTAAGGCGGTTAAGAGAGTTTAAAAGCAGATTTCTATCTGCATTATCTTCAATCTCTTGTTCCTTTTACACCCAAACACCCCTGTTCTTGCCAAATCGACTAAGCTAACTCCGTTCCGGTAAGTTTTGAATGTCACGGATCAATTCTACTATATTGTAAGTTGTGTATATGATTGAAACTGATCCAATAACACGTTTAAATCATTAATTTGGTCTGGTTCTTTCCTAAGTTAAAATCTGGGAATTCGGATCCGAGTTTTTGTGAAGTTTTGATAAAATAATGATCCGAAACCATTGTAAACGATGTGTATATGATCTGTTTTGAATATGACATGATTTGGATGGTTAAAACTCAAAGTTTGAGTAAGTTTGGATCAAAAACGTCAAGAACACATCTGCTGATCCATTCAGACGAATGGGCTCAGTCGCATGACTCAGTCGTGCGAATGAGAGTCTAGTCGTGCGACTAAGTGCGAATAAAGGTTCAGTCGTGCGACTGAGAACCCAGTCGCCTGGTTGGAAGACCGAATGAAGACGAGTGATCACTATGCACGAATGGGGACTCAGTCGTGCGAATGAATGGTCAGCCGTACGACTGGAGGTTCAGTCGCATGATTCAAACATATGGTTTAGTCGCATGAGGTCCATTCGCACGATTGGATACTCATCCGCATTGATGTTCATAGGTCCAGTCGCATGAGTGCACATTCGCATACGTATTCATTCGCATAGAAGTCCTGTTTGAGAATAGTTTACTGAATCAAGGTTTATTGCTTTAGATATACCTTGATTAGAAGAAGGACTAGTTATCTCGTGTACGTGGATTGTGTAGATTGTCGTGAGAAAGTTAATAAGGTGAGTTCTAAGCCCTTTTCAAATGTTTGGTTTTTACATTCGGGCTAGCACACATACGATGATAAATGAATTGAATGTTTTAGCACCAGAATTGTGATAATGATGTGTATACATTACTAACAGCTCGTGGGGCTGTTAGGGTAAAGTTGGGGGTAATGAATGATTATCTGAACATTGTTAATCATTACGTGATGGTAATGATTCTAATGGGTCAGATAGGGTGTGAAGACAGATGAAAATATATTAAAACTGGTGCTAAAAGATTGAATGTGTGGTGTGTGTAAATTAATGTGACGATATTGGCAATGAGTAAAAGAAATTATTTTGATGTGATGTAAATCTCAACAGGCCAGTTAGGGTAAGATGCATGTGTGTGTAGACTGTACAGTGAAAAGGAGTGATGACGATCACTCAGCTTTGTGAATATCTTGTGGTGACGACCCTAGATGATTAAATTGGCATCCTACTGGATGAGAAATAATAATGACAGTTTCTAGATGTGGGAAACTGACAGTTTCCGGATGTGGGAAACTGACGTCCGGTGGGACGAGTCCGGTGGGACGAGTCCGGTGGGACGAGTCCGGTGGGACAAAGTAAAGATAAAGTTGATTTTATTATATTGCCAATATAAATATGATTTTTGTATGTGATGAGATGCTGTTAATGTTTAATAAAAATTTAGAACTCACCAGTTTATCTGATATTTTGAGTGTGTTATATGTGTGCTAGGTAAGGAAGGATCCTCTAGTAATAGAGGAAAACAAGCTTGAGTTGGATCAGGATGCTATCCCAAGGCGATTGCTGACATAGGATAGGAGTCATGTGTAATAATGTAAAATGGATGTTTATGTAAAAGTCGTAATATGTAAAAATGTTTTAAAAGTTGGGTTAATATGTATTGTTGTCTAGTCTTCTGCTGTAAATAGAAAGCTCTGATTTGTGTTTAAAATATTAATCCAAATATGTGACGTGCCTCCGGTATCCTCTCGGGTTTAGGGCGTCACACGCTTTTAGCTCATGTTTTGTCTTTTTCACCTTTAACATAAAGTTGTGACTTGCCCATATTTTAACTAAGGCTCTTGTTAGCTTTTTATTAACTTCTATGCATAGGAAGTGAAGACATGTTACTTTAACTTATGGTTTTGTTGTTCTACTATCTGCCACTTTTGGTCATTATTTGTCAAAACCTGTTACTAAGTCTCTTAGCATGTCATTGCGCTTGTATTGAGTGACATTCCTAACGCTCATCCCTTTGATCATGCCTTTGAGTTCGTGGCATTTTCCTTTGTCACTCCTAAGCCCGACTTTCCCTATAGAGTTGATGAGTTATATTGTTCCTAGTCTTGGCTATGCTCATCCTCATCATAATACTTACCTTGGAAACCAGTGTGCACAAATTGGCATTCTTTGGACAACATTGAGCTATATCTCCACTAGCACCACAAATGAAGCAACCCTCATCTTTGTTAGACCCTTTATGTGTAGGTTTTTAGATATGATCTTGCTTGACTCCCCTACCTTTAGTGTTGTTACCTAACTCTATGATAGGTTAAGTGGTCATTCATTGACTAAGTTAACCAAGCTTCTAAGAATAGTATTTGAAAAAGTAAACATAGGCAGACCAAAGCCCACATGAATGAAGATTCAGTTGGCTGATTGATCTATAAAATACACTTGTGGTTTTTATTGATTTTAGATATTTACAAGGATAATAGGTGCCTCTAATCTTGGGACAACCGTTCTTAGCTAAATCCAAGGCATTGATCAACTTATGTGATGAAATATTGATACTTCGAGCGGATGATGAAAATAATCATGTTTGGCATAAAATCCCATGCAACATGTATTTATATCAATTTATTTTGTTTTAGTTAAATTACAAAGTCTTGGTAAAAATAAAAAAGACCAAAATACCATCATATGACTCCCACATGACAGTGATTTAATCCCTTAAACTATCAGAGTTAGTACAATAGACGTTTTTAACAAACCATTAAACGTAAGGAATTTCATTTTTTTAAGAGAAAAGGATTGGACATCTAGGATCATCATGAAAAATGAATCACCCTTCCACCTGAAGAACAAAATGAGGTTACCCGAGCCACCTGCCTTTGAGGAAATGCACAACTAAAAAACCATCTGTCTTAATTCAGAATAAATTGTTCCAAACGAGACTGCATCCCATGACATTCTATATGGAGAATCATGACATAATGTTTAGTTTAAGGAATTCTATCTACTTAATGAAGTTTATACCTATATATAACTTACTAAAAGTCTTGTGGTTTAATTATATGAGCGTGATGATTAAGCTTGAGCTTAGGTCAAGCCTGACTTAAGAGGTTTTTCCTATAGTAGTGGATTTCCTTCTTATAGTGTTTCTATGTGAGTAAGATCAAAAGTGTTAAATCAATATGGACGGTTGATATTATGTCTCAAAAAAGGCACTTGGGTTTAGGATTAATTCATAATGCTGTTAAAAAACCTATATATAATTTACTCTTTTAGCCAATGATCCCTTGGTGTAATGATCTAAGGGGGAGATGTGAAACTTTGCTTCTCTTTTAGGTCATTTGTTCAATCTAATATGGTGTTACAATCTTACTTTGTTTGAAAAAAAAATGTACAATTTTGCTTCAGAGGTATGTGTTATTTTATTCGGGTCCACCTATTAGTTTTTCAGCCGATACCGCACCTCAACCCCTCAGGAGAAAACCTACAATTGGAAAAACTCACTGGCTCAACTCTGAGCATTTTTGCACATAATGAAACTTAAACCTAAAATCTTCTTATGTTTACATGTCTTGAGGTACCTCACCTTAATATGTCATTTTAAAAAATTACGCTTTGAAAAAAGAGTTAATTATATAGATAGTCCCTGTGGTTTATGGAAAATAACATGTTTGGGTACTAAGGGTTTCAAGTAACAAGTTTGAGTTTTATGCTTTCAATTTTGTAACGAGTTTAGGTATTAAGGCTAACATTCATTAGTTTTTCTATTAAATTAAAATGAAACGACTCAAATACTAAGAGGGACTAATTATGTAATTACATATACCTAGGGACTATACACATAAATTACGCAAACTAATATTATAAAAAATTCTGAGCCATCCCTCTTGTCTTCTTCCAAGTTCCACCAATCGACAACTACACCACAGACCACCATCGTTACCCTAACTCCTACTCGTCAGAAACGATATGCTTTCAACTCTCACATAAATAGGCTGCCCCTCATCTCACGCTGTTGGGCGTTCCATCCTTGTCGATCTCAGTGTTTTGTTCTCAGATCTGAGCAATCGCCCGAAAAACAATGTTGCGGAGGCAATGTTAGTGTAGACGGAAGAAAAACAGGGTATAACGGGTGGTTTGGTGGTGTGGTGGCGTTTGATTGTGGCAACCTTCTAGTGGTGGTGGCGCTGACAAGCGACAACGAGGAGATAGAGAAACGAAGGGGGTCAGCGGCTGAGTACAAGGGTATTTTGGGTGGTCATATTTTTCCTCTATTCCACCGATTTGGACCTGATACGCAGAAGACATGACTTCATTAGTGGTGTTTCCATTGATTGAAGATTCATCAAATCACACACTAGTGTTCGAACCCCGTTCACCATCACCAACAGTAGCATAACGGGAGTCAAGTGGGTGATTGAGGTTGACTTAGGCCTGTAAATGAACCGAATGAAAACGAACATCAGCATGTTCGTGTTTGTTCATTTAACTTTTACCGAACACGAACACGAACACGAAACACATAATCGAACATGATTTTTATTCATGTTCGTTTATTAAGAAAAAAATATTTGTGTTCGTTCATGTTGTTTGTTAAAAAGCTAAATGAACACTTCAAGAACAAAAACAAACACAAATGAACAATAATAAACGAACATAAATGAAAAATAATAAACGAACATAAATAAACAATAATAAACGAACATAAATTAGCAATAATAAACATACATAACTAAACACACAAAAAACAACGTTAAATGACTATTTTGGAACTTTTAGGTGTACTAGTGGAGATTAAAATCTCACTAAACTTATAGGTTTCTAGTATAAAATAATACACTTAAGTTTCAAATATTAACACAATAATATCCTTTTATTAATATAATATATATATATATATAAATGAACATAAAAGAACGTAAACGAACAAACATAAACGGACATATATGAACGAACATAAACGAACGTTCGTGAACGTAAACGAACGAACAAAACATGTGTTCATGTTTGTTCGTTTAACTAAACGAACACAAAAGTTTTGTTCACGTTCGTTCATTTACTAAATAAACGAATATAAACGAACTTTCCGCCAAACAGTTCATGAATAGTTAATGAACGTTCGTTTCATATATAGGCCTAGAGGTTGTCACTAGAAAATGATGGTGCGGGATGCAACCAGGGTTGGGAGATAGGATGATGCTGATGAATGTAACACCCAAAATTTTGTAAAGAAAGAAAAGAAGAGTAAAAATAAAAGAAAGTAAAATAACCCAAATTAAGGTGTTAAAGTTGTGCAAAAGGCAAACTTTATTATTATTATGTTTAAAAAGGTGGCATGGCCGCCCACTGCTTTTTTCACCAACTGCTATCGACTTATTAGAGAGAGAGAGAGAGAGAGCAGAGTTTCAACGGTTTTCTAGAGAGAAGGAGAAGAAGAATTTGCTGAAAGGTAGGTTTTCTTGTGTTTTTTAAGGCTTCACCCCGAATTCACAGCTTTGGGCCAAGCCTTAAGTGGTCGGTTGTGTGTTCTTGGTGTGTATAGGTGTTAGAACCTCTAGAGTGCTTGAATTTGAAAAATTTTGGTTTGAAGGCTGCAAAAGATGAGTTCTAGATCCTCCATTTTCTGTTTTAAACATGTTTTTAGGCTGAAAATGTATGTAAATAATGTTTACAACTTACAAGTATGTTTTATCGTATGTATTCTCTTGTTTATACAGATAAATGTATGTTTGGGTGTGTATGGTTGTGTTTCCTATCTATATGCCTATTTTAGGTGCTTGGTAAGTTAGTTTTGTGCTAAGAAATATGTTAGAATGCTGATTTTGGGACTGAAACTAGTTTGGTTAGACCTGGTAAAGTGCCCATGCGCCTAAGTGTTCATGCGCCCACTGCTCATGCGCCTAAGTGTTCATGCGCCCACTGCTCATGCGCCTAAGTACGGACCAGACGCCCAAGAAGTGTTCATGCGCCTAAGTTCCCCATGCGCCCAACAGTTAGCTCATGCGCCTAAGAATGCTCATTCGCCTAACTGCCCATGCTCCCGCATAGCATCCATGCGCCGCATAGTGCTCATGCGCCTAAATAGTTCCCATGCGCCTAAGTTTCCTCATGCGCCTAAGTGTTCCCATGCGCCCAAGTACCCATGCGCCCGCATAGTGCCCATGCGCCTTCATAGTGCCCATGCGCCTAATGCCTTAGAAAAATTTCTGAAATTCTTGGGAAATAGAAATTTAAAGGTTAAGACTTGGAATGTTTAGTGATTATGTTTTGTTATATTATGCATGTTTGTGATCAGATAATTATGTTCCATATTATGTAACTTTACATATTTTACGTTATGTGTTAATGCTAGTATACATAAAGTATTATCGTAAATGAAGCAAAACATTAAAGATAATGAAAAGTGGAACATAACGAATGAATGAAAGTCTTGTAAGCAAAATTTAAGGATGTTCACAACTCAGTGTGAGTTGTTAGCTCAACTGTGTGTTATATAGCGTGCGATATTGGCTAACCCATGAGGGTTCACACACGGGGGGGAGTCAGTCTTAATGACTGATCCATACATGTGAAACGAGATCCTTGTCGCTTAACCCCAAGGCTGAGGTGGCTTTGTGCCCAACGATGGGGTATAATTTATGATAGGATCTAGATAGAAGTGAAAGATAATGAAAAAGTACGAAACGAATGAATACGTGCGATAATAGAAGATAATAAATTAATACCTTGATGTATGTACGATGAATGACCATGTTTTAAGTAAATGGAAAGTATTTATTTATAAAAACTAGAACTCACCCATCAACGCTGATTTTTATGCATTTTCAGTTGGCAGGTAATTTGTTACTGGGATGGCATAAGGGTGAAGCTACTTGGTAAATAAGAGACTGACATCCAACTTATGCATACATGTTATTTTTGTCTCGTAATGCAACTAAATATCATTTTATAATTTTAACGACGATGTATTACTTGGCAAAAGTAATTATTAATGCATGAGTTGGTTTTTGTTTAATTATTTCACTGCAATGTTTTTAGTATTCTAATGAATCGTTATGTGTTTTTAATTATTATGTGCGATGAATGTGCGATTGTAAGCGTCCCGGGAATAGGTCCTTACAGTTTAACAAAAGAAAGAGATAGAGAGGGAAAGTTGTATAATTTTGAAATGTTTACATATATTTTTTTAATATTACTCGGGGATAATTTAGTCAGTTTAGCCTAACATAACATAATTTTTAACGTCCATTAGACTTAAGACCCAATCTCGTTATAAAAAATAAACCATGATACTCTACTTTGTTACTTGAAACCTCTAATACCCAAACATGTTATTTTTAATGAACCACATGGTCCATTTGCGTATTAACTCTTGAAAAAAACATACAAAAATCAATTATATATAATACTAATTATTAACTGATTTGTGTATAGGGTTGTGATACTTTATGCTTATCAAGTGGTTTGTGCTTGATAGTGTTTTACCATATGCTTAGTAGGTTATACTCATCTTTTGTTTTTTTTAATATTTAACTTTTTTATTTTAACACAATATTTTTACATATTTTACAATTTAGTTCAATATTTTTTTTTAATTTCAACTTTTTCCCCATATACTTTACATTTTAAAAAAAATTGTTTTATGTTTCGATCTAAATTTGCGAGTTCACACGTCACAGCGTGTCTAATGGTCCGTCGCAACGTGTTGGTCCAAGATAGCTTACTTATTGTGTTACATATTTTACGTTTCGCCTGCGTGGGTAAAAATTTTTACGTCTACTTTTCGTTCGGTTTCATTTTTTCGTTTTTATACGTTTCGTTTGCGTAACATTTTAACTTCTACTTTTCTTTCGGTTGTATTTTTTTGTTTTATACGTTTCGCCTGCGTGGTTCAATGTTTACTTTTCGTTCAACTTTTTTTATATTTGTTTTTTAAAACGAGTTTTTCGGTGTCGTGGGTCACTGAGGATAGCGTGTCATTGACGCTACTTGATACGGTTTTACACTCCCTGCAACGCGGGGCCTTAATACTAGTTATATCATAAACGGGAACTCGAAGGGGCCTAACTTGTCGACAAGTCAATAGTTCAAGGGTTCGTTTAAAGTTTAAACTATTCCAGTAAAGCAAAACAAGAATCGATAAAATCGATCTCGACGATTTTCGAGGGTTTTCTTCTCGACATTCATCATCATCATCACTCCTCTATAATTTCAATATCTGAAATTCATTCAATTTCAGAAAACTTCAATCAATCAAGGGATTCTTCCTTCGAAACCCTAATTGCCTCTATACATATGCACAAAATATAAACATACATATACAAGATGAGTGTGGAGATGGCTTCGGACACCCATGGGAATCTGGACGAGCAGATTTCGCAGCTCATGCAGTGCAAACCCTTAACCGAATCTGAGGTTTTCTTTTTCGCCCTTGATTTTGGTTTATTATGAATTTTAGGGTTTCTGTGATTTGAATTGGGTGTTATTGTAATTGTTGATCTTTTTCTATTTTAGTCGGTGTGTGTTTTGATGGATCTGAGTTTGGTAAACGTACGTCACGGCTTGAGCAATTCTATTTTGTGTAAAGTGGTTTCTTTCTGGATATTTGAGTGATTTTAACAAATTGATATTTTGGGTATTTGAATTCTTCACTGGTATCCTTCTGAGCCCAATTTGTGATGTAGTATCGGAGAGAATCACACTTCCTGTAGATTTCTGAGAGTAATTTTCCATTTCAAAGGTTAAAACCTACTGTAAATACTCTAAGATTGCTACATATAAAACGAGAAAGGAGCTCTGGGAATTGAATGATGTTTGTCTAAGTTATAACGGAATCGATCAGAATTTACTTCAGAAACTTCCTGAGTTTGACATAAAAATGTGAATGGGCCTTCTTCTATTTGATGTTTTTTAAAGAAGGAATTCTATTTTTCAGTGGTGTGAAAATCGGGATTAATTGGTAATCGGTGGGCAACTTTGGCGATTTCACCTAAGCGGCCATAAAATCTTTAAGTGGTGAAAATCTGTATAAATTGGTCAAGATTGGCCAAATTGAAAAACTTTGTATAAAATTTTAATTTCTTTTTTGTATATATATTATAAGTTTGAAAAATTACATATAAAATTCCAAGGTGATTTATTCTGATTTATCTCTATTAATCTTGATTAATCGCTAGCGGTACTCCACCGTCTAGTGGTTTTACAACCATGTGTATGCCGATGAGTTGAGCATCTAGTAAGTAGTAATTCATTTTGTGTCATTGATATGAATTATGAACGCCAATCCAGATGATCAATTGAATATACGCTTCTTTTAGAATATAAGTCGAAATAATATGGAATTACAAGTTAGGACACCAAAGTGACTGTCAAATTTATAAAATTTAGAGGTTGGATCTAATAACTAAATAGTCATGTTCGTATATTATTTATTTAACTTCTTGAATAGCAGGGTATTTCGAAAAAAGGGACAATATTTAGATACTGGATATTTGTTGATGTAGGTTAGGACATTATGTGACAAAGCAAAAGAGATATTAATAGATGAAAGCAATGTTCAGGTATGATTTTTCTTTTTCTTTCATGAAATTTATTTTGCCATATTAGTAGCAGTTGTCATAATATTGTTCGGACATGTGTATGTTTGCAGCCAGTAAAAAGCCCTGTGACTATCTGTGGTGACATTCATGGACAATTCCATGATCTTGCTGAACTTTTTCGTATTGGAGGAAAGGTATTGTCTTTGCTGTTGACATGTTACATCTGCATATCACTTTAAGGTCTGTAGTTGCTTTGATCAAAATTATACATATATTTTAATATCTTTCCAGTTGGGTTTTTTAGATCATCTTTTAGAGCAGTGCTTGGTTTATAGATATGGGTATGAAGAATGACTTTCATACCCAACATTCCAATAGAAGTAGGCCTGTAAATGAACCGAACAAATACGAACATTGGCATGTGCGTGTTTGTTCATTTAACTTTCACCGAACACGAACACGAATAATAAAGGAGCAATAATAAACATATATAACTGAACACATAAAAAAATAACGTTAGATGACTATTTTGAAACTTTTAGGTGTACTAGTGGGGATTGAAATTTCACTAAACTTATAGGCTTCTAGTATAACATAATACACTTGAGTTTCAAATATTAACACATAATATCTTTTTACTAATATACTAATATATATAAATAAACGAACATAAACAAACGTAACTGAACAAACATAAACGAATATATGAACGAACATAAACGAACGTTCATGAACGTAACGAACAAACAAAACATGTGTTCATGTTTGTTCGTTTAATTAAACGAACACAAAATTTTTGTTCATGTTCGTTCATTTACTAAGTAAATGAACATAAACGAAATTCCCGCCAAACAGTTCATGAACTGTTCGTGAACGTTCAGTTCATTTACAGGCCTAAATAGAAGTGTTTGGTTCATGGGTTTGGGTTGTCAAAAGGGAGACGGATTTAGAAGTATTTTCCCTTTCCTATTCGGCCATTCCTGTATATCGTTAAACCCATGCCCATAATGATTCATATTTAGAAAATCACCACTCCTTAATACTTCTTGCATGATATAATCATATTTACATCATTTCTACTTCAATGACAGTGCCCGGATACAAACTACTTGTTTATGGGGGACTATGTGGATCGAGGGTATTACTCTGTTGAAACCGTCACAGTAAGTAAATATTCTTAAATTATGCTTTTCTGATATATTTATGTTTGTTTTACTGACCCACGTGGTAACATATTATGTAAGTATCTGACTTTTTACCAATGTTCTTTTCTACAGCTCTTGGTGGCTCTGAAAGTACGGTATTCTCAGCGAATTACTATTTTAAGAGGGAATCATGAAAGTCGGCAGGTATTTTGTTGACTCATTTGACTTTTGACACAGCTAGTTTTCTGGATATATAAACATATTATTTTCTTTATGTGCAGATTACTCAAGTATATGGGTTTTATGATGAATGCCTTCGGAAGTGAGTTTGTGCACTTCACAATTTACTGCAGCAAATTTCTATATTTAATCTCATAGTTTAAATTTTATAATATAATTGTTGATTACAGGTATGGCAATGCTAATGTTTGGAAGACTTTTACAGATCTATTTGATTATTTCCCCTTGACTGCGTTGGTTAGTATATTCCTTTTTTAATTTAGCAAATTTTTAATGCAACATATTATATCAACTTTATATTATTATGGAATTTGAGTGTATGATGCTGATTTCTATTGTTCTTATTTTTTTTACCTTATGCTAGGTTGAATCAGAAATATTTTGTCTGCATGGTGGGTTGTCACCTTCTATAGAAACCTTAGATAATATTAGGAATTTTGATCGTGTTCAAGAGGTCCCACATGAGGGGCCTATGTGTGATCTTTTATGGTCGGACCCAGATGACCGTTGTGGTTGGGGCATCTCCCCCCGTGGAGCTGGTTACACATTTGGTCAAGTATTCTATCTCTTCCTTTTAGCAGGCGTTTTGATTTGATTTTTCAAAACGCACCGCCAAACACCGTCCCAATATATCTGAGTTTTCTAAGTTGCATCAACTTATCCTGTTAAATATTTAAATGTATTTACAGGATATCTCAGAACAATTTAACCATACAAACAGTCTAAAGCTTATTGCTCGTGCTCATCAACTGGTCATGGAAGGATTCAACTGGGGACATGTAATTACTAGTATTTCCTGCTTTTTTTAGGTCTGTTTAAAATATATATATATATATATATATATATATATATATATATATATATATATATATATATATATATATATGTTGATAATGAAATTCTCCTTTATATTGTTATTTGGTGACAGGATCAAAAGGTTGTCACTATCTTTAGTGCACCAAATTATTGTTACAGGTGTGGGAATATGGCTTCTATATTGGAGGTGGATGATTGCAAGGGACACACATTTATCCAGGTTTTACTTTCTCTCACAAATTTACTTAGTAGCTGCAAAGTTGGGTGGGTTGGGGATATAAAACAATAGTTCATGTTAAGTTTTAATTTAACTTCTTTTCTATAAGAAGTTAATGTATTAATTATGATTACAGAAACCTTATTATTACAAGAATAATCTTAGTCTTTGAATAAAAGTGATTTTGGAGGTTGCATGCACATTAAAATGAGACTTTTGCTGTCTTTCAACCTGTTACCTTTTATCAAAATCTTGTTGATTTGACCTGTTTGGGATAGAACACAACCCAAAGTAGATGGGTCACAATTCTCCCTTATAGTGATATACTACTATATACAGTGATATCTTACCCAACCCACTTTAAGTTACACCAGTTTTCTTTCTAGGATGTCCGTTAGTAAGTGCAGCAATTCTTATTTTAGTCTAGTTTAAATTTTACATGTTAACTCTTTGCCTGTTAGCAATTGTTACAATTGCCGATTAATTGGTAATTGGTCACCCACCAATTCCATCAGTTAATTGCTCAACTAATTGGTGAAAGGACAAAACTCGAGAAAATCAGTCAAAATTAGTCAAATTTGGTCAAAATCGGCAAAAAGCAGAGAAAATCGGCCAAGATTAATCAAAGTTTAATCAAATGGGTCAAAATTGAAATATTATATATATTTAATTTTGAAAAATATTGTTTATATATTTTTAAATTTGAAAATTAACATATAAAATTTCAATCCGATTAATCACTATTAGTCCCGATTAATCCCTAGTCGTACCCCACCGCCCGATTAGTGTCTAGCGATTTTTACAACCACGAATATGAAGTGTGTTAAAGTTGTTAGAAACTTAAAATTTTTAAAAATTATAGAACTTTAGAAGCAAAATTGAATATATTATAGTTCAAGTTGGATTTTAAGGTGAGTTTAAAAATTAACGAATTTTTACAAGTAAAATTGGGTTCGGATAGTTGGCATGTGAAACGGGATATTTTTTTAAACCACATAAGGCCATAAACGGGCATATAACATGGAAACCCAATGGGTAATGTGTAATGGGTACCTGGCAAGTATGAGACGTAGTTTATGATCTGCTATGAGAATGAGATTACCAAGCCTGTAAAATCACCGTCCCTAATATATTGATGTGTTATTTATAGTATCGTAGAAAATATTTAATGTAAGATGCGAAGAACAGCGCTTTTGAAGTGATGTTCCAAGTGCAGGCAATTGGTTCATTGAAAAGTAATTTGTTATTGCAGTTTGAACCCGCTCCTAGGAGAGGAGAACCTGATGTAACTAGGAGAACGCCAGATTATTTCCTGTAAAATTGAGTAGCTGATGCTCACGGGATGGTCGAATATTGAACATTATTTTGGGGGCTTCCCGATCCAAGTCACACTCTAACCTTGCATTTGCTGTCGGCTATCGGAGGATGTAATTTTTCATCATTTCATTTGTAGGCTTTTGTGTGTAATCTTATGTATATCGACCTCGTTTCGGGATTTCTTTTGTGTTCTCTTCTGGTTTAGAGATGACAATCCGCGTGTTTGGTTGGACTGGTTGATCTACTAATACACCAGTCTTCAACATCAGTTTGTAGAATTTTAAAGTAAACATATCTTTTCTATGTATACCTTTGATGCATTATTGATTATACCTTCAATCTTTACCTTCCATGTTTTCAAGCTGGTTGATATTAGATTGACGTACAATCCTCGTAAGAATACTTTTGTAACACATGATAAAGAGATATATTATTTCTAAATTGTTTAAAACCCCTCAACATGTTACCACCTGTCAATTTGTTTATATAAATGGATAAATGTCGTGTTCAGGTTATCTAGTTCTAGTGTATGAGTTAGAGTGATATGATGTATTTGACATGTGTAAATACAATGGTTATCTTTGGATTTAATGATTTAGTTTGCTAACCCACATCTGTGAACCTTTCACCACACATGATTGTCACGTCTATCATGACGAGTGTGACCATGAGATCATGAGGATAAATATAGCAACAAAGAACACAAACTCTGTCAAATTTAACCTGTTTCCACCCAATGCAAGTGAATGTAGCATCTTGGACGTCTGCGTGTGTTATGCACGTAGGTAGTCCACATGTACATATGCAAATAACTCTAGAAAAAATAGGTTGCACTGTAAAGATAACAAGCATATATACTAGGGGCAAAACCCTTGAAACATTATTATCATGTATATACTTCATATAGTATGTTTGTATGTAGAAAAAAACAAGTATACGTAAAGCGTTCACCCATCATCACATGGTAAGATGAAGAACACGTTTTTTTCTAGAACCACCTTTGATCTTGATCATATGACCCCACATCTTGGCACAACGACTAACCATTTTCTTAAGACTCACCCCGTCAAGTCCCTTTTCATGCTTCACCACCAACTGGCGTTGCTTGTCTTCCTCGGTGAAATGTCCGCCAAGAGAGTTCTTGCATTCTTCCTCCTCTTCCTTCCCACCAAAAATGTCTATGAACTTCATCTTTCTCTTCTCCTCTTCATTTCCTTCATCAACTTGTTTATCGTTAACTTTCAAATCTTTATCGTTAACTTTCAAATCACTTACTTTCTCTCCATAGACAGTCCGTGCTCTTCGAGTTCTTCTTGACATGGTGATGTCATAATGTGGCTTGTTTGGATTTGAATCTCCTCCCATTTGTGTTCCAAAACTATGCTTGATTCGAGCTCGTAAACTGACAAGATAGGAAATATATCAAAGAGTTATATTCAAGGCTATAAATTAGGATGCTTAGTAATGAATTTAGGCATTTTGGTGGTCATAATACATTGGTTTGGTGGCCAATTTTGTCAAGTCTTTTTAAATGGTAAGATGTCTTATTTGGAATAGTAAATGTTAATTACCTAACAAAGTTGATGGATCAATTTGAAGTATGTAGATATTGGTGTATACGTATATGTATATATGAAAAATGAAGTTTCTAGGAGATTTTTTTTGTTCTAAAACAACCAAACATGAACCTTTATAAACCGCAAACAATATGTCCCCCTTTGAAATAGAAGCCACAAACGGCTTAAGATTAATGATCTCAAATCCGTCGTTATTGAAAATGGTGAAAAACGAGTCCTAGTCCTTTGATCTAACATGACCACACTAATTTGGGATTGGTCCTATTCAAATTAGACAAAAACTAGAATTAAGCTCCCCGCGTTATGGGTACGTAAAACCGTGTCAAATAACATCAATGTCACAACACCATTAACGACCACCAACACTGAAGTTGCGGTCTGTTAATACGAAAAACTTAGATCAAAACGTAAAACATAGAACAATATAACTAAGACGATCTAAGATCCGCACGTTGTGACGAACTTGTTAAGAGGAAAAATAAACGTAAAAATGTTGAACTACACATGCACATTGTGCCGTGCCAACTCACAAAATTCAGAAAAAAAACGTAAAGTGAAAAGTAAAAATGCTGAACCACACATACATGTTGTGTCATTGCTAACTTGTAAAACTTAGAACAGAATGTAAAACACAATTTTGTGAAAGATGAAAAGTATAGGGGAATAAGGTTGAAAATATAAAAGATGTGCGATTAAATTGCAAAAGATGAAGAGCTTGGTTGAAAGTAAAAAAATCAAATTTGATAAGTTACATTTTAAAAAATAAAAAACTTTGTGTTACAAGTGAATAATATTTTTTTTAAAAACCCTCTATGCGTAAAGTGCAACACGATTATACACAGAAATATTGCGAATTAGTATGATACTTTATAAAAGTCGTCCAAGTAGCCCAATTTCACATCGCCATCAGCGAACCCAAGACCGGAATAACTCATATTAAAAATAAATAAAAAAGGAGAAAATAAAAATCAAATGGAAAGTAGGCGTAAAAATGTTAAAATCCGCACGTGAAACATAAATCATTTAAAACAATAACTAAGCTGATCTAAGAACGGGGCATTGTGACGGGACCGCCAAACGGGAAGATAATAGGCGTAACAATGTTGTGGCGTGTTAACTCATAAAATTTAAACCGAAACGTAAAACGAAAAATCTATAAAAGATGAAAAGTATAGGGAATCAAAGTTAAAAATGCAAAATTATAAAAGACGTAAAGTATTAGGGGTTAAAAGTAAAATATTAAAAACAAAAATGCGTACTAGCCAATGCACAAACTAATTGATAATTAGTATTATATATAGTGTAATGTAATGTTCTTCTAGTTATTTGTCAATCAGATCTAAATCTTGAGATGCTAGTTATTTCTATTAATTTATGGATGACTTTCGTGTGATACTAAATAAGATAAGTAGGTCAATTGATGTACATTTTTCATAAATTTAACTAGAGGGCATCTGTCCGCGCTTCGCGACGGGTGTAAAACGGTCACGACACTACGTAACGGTATAAATCCATATTAGAAGGATCAATAATTGTGTGTCATGACTGCAAAAGGATCAATAGCACTTGGGGAGATCGACTTGGCAACCTATGTCACGAGTTGGGGAAGTTTTTTAACACCAAAAGAATGCTACAAAGATTCTGAAATTGACAATGGTGGTTACTTGGGGTTTAGGATGCATGATTTCACCATAAAATCGAATAAGTGTGCCATATATGGTGTGTTTTACCTTTAGGAGGTTAAGAAACTTCTTTATATTTTTTCTAGAGCTAAAATCACAGAAAGAAGCATGAAGAAGATGAAAAGTTCTTGTATTCTTCAAGAAGGATTTGAGAGAGAGAGAGAGAGAGAGATTGTATCTTTTTGCACCGTAAATATATGAAAGAGATAATAAGATCTTTTATGAAGATTTTTTGGAGTTTTGAATAGATTATAAGATATTTTAGAAAGATTTATTAGTGATTTGATAATTCTCAAGGATGATAGGGGTTGAGGGGATTTAGGTTGGCATAGGATATGGAGAGAGAGAGTATGTGTGTGTATATATATATATACATATACATATATATATATATATATATATATATATATATACATATACATATATATATATATATATATATATATATATATATATATATATATATATATATATATATATATATATATATATATATATAGGGGAGGGTTCAATGAAAATCACATTATAATTAAAAATCAAGAAAACCACTTTATAGCCCTTGATTTATTTAATCTATGGTTAAAATTGTTTAGTGAGATGATGATAATTAAATGGTGTTAAAGGATTTAATGAAAAGGTTTTAGGGGTATAATAGGCAAAAGAAATACAAATTATATGGAAACCTTTTCTTAATTAACTAGATCTCTAAAATCACTCATTCTCTCTCATCTCTCTTAATTTATAAAAAAAACCTTTCATTCTCCTTATTTTATTCTACTAACATTTTTTCAATCTAACAACAACTTATATTAAATTTTGGATACTAAATTAATTGACTATAAATTTAGTAAAAACACATACACAAATATGTAACCACGTTAAACATGAGTTAATTTGAATATGTAACAATGTGTTACGTATATGTAATAATGATCTATGTATATGAAACATTATGTTACGTATACGTAACCTAATAAAACTTCATTTTCACCTTGAATCCAATCCCAAATCTTTTGACCATCTAACCACTTCAATTAATCTTGCAACATATACAATCATCATCATATACACGTATGTAAGTAACGCATATACCAAGTACAAAAATATTTTATTGAACTAAAAAATTTACACATATATAGATGTGGTTACGTATAAATAAACAAATACAAATGCAATATGATTACATATATGTACCTGATGATTAGATATATGTACCCTGGGTACATATATTGTCACACCCTTAATTTCCACGTGCGAACAAACTAGGATCCAAGTTATTAGTTACTTAGAACGACCTTTATGAGTCATTTATAGAAAAAAACCAGACAGTGTTCATAAAGTTTTAAAATCATGCAGAAGCGTTTGTAAATAAGTCAAACCCAAGATACTGAAAATGTAAATTGGTAAACAAGCACCAAACCATAAAGTAAACCAAAGTAAACAATTCAAAATAATAATGTTATCAGTTTTAAGAATGTGTATGAAACCCGTGCATGCTCCTACGACTGCAGTCAACCTCGACCTGAGAATAGCATACTAAAATGTCAACACAATGGTTGGTGAGTTTAAGTGTTTACGTTAAATCAAATTAGTAACAGTTAAATAAACATAAGTAATGTGCTAAAACATATAGCTAATCTAGTTTCACAAGTAGTAAGTATAGTGATTTCACGATCGAAGCTGATACTTGTTTCGTTTGTTTGCCTCACTTCATGACTTACCAGGTTGTGACGATGTTTGTGTTTAGGACGATATTGCACCCGGTTGACCTCGAGTCATCCGGGTGGGGCTTGTTTAACCCAGTAGTACCACACAAGATTTCCCCGCTAGTTACCAATATTAACGATCCGAAAGTGTGAGGGCTTTTATGGTATGCTACATACCTCATACTAGCACAACTTATCTAAAAAAGCATTTGAAAAATAAAACAATATGCTATCTTCCCCAAAAAGAAAGTAAGTAAAACAATGGGCATGAACTCACCTGGTGCGCAATGAACAATACAACGTAAGCAAATAGAGAGTGAGAGGACAACCCTTCCAAGGTTACCTGGATCACGTGAGTTGTAAGTATACCAGACTATAACAGTTAAATAGAACCTAAGTGCTTAAGGTAGCACATTGACCTATGTGGTTTATAAAGAAAAGACATGGTTAACCAAGTGACCCATTGACCCGTTGGTGACGTGTTTAAGTTGTATACTTACTCAAACAAATATTATATCATATTAACAATCACGCTTGCAAAGATTACCATACTATGCACATGAATCACCTTAACCACCATAAACCCAAGCAAGATAGTCAAACCCATATACATAGCTAGCATGATCATAGTCATATTTTAAATTGTCAAGTTACATAATCCAGACATTCATACTATAATGATTAAACACTATGGCACAATCCACATGCATAATCTTGTACTTTGTGCACCCTATTTGTACGATTCCCAAGAAAGCCTAAAATGACCCAAATAATTCATCAATTAACCAATTAATCCAAATCATGTATTCTAACAGGTTAAACATCATTCATAACATACTAGCATGCTCCGAATACTAAAACCCTGACCAAATTCACATGATCACATGTTTCGTATAAATAAAGTTTCCCTTTCGGGAAATTAACACCAAAAAGTTCAACTTTCATCAACTTCAATACAAATTCACAAATAACATGCCTAGAATAGTTCATAGATACCATTCAAACACATTAATCAATCATAATTCACAAGAACATGTATCTTCATGATCCAAATGTTTCTATTTCGGGCAATCTATGAACAAGATATCAAATTTCACCCAATGCTTGCATAATCATCATAAAACAACATCTATTGAACACAATTAACTAGCTATAATCATCAACAACCATCAATTGCACAATTTTATGATCAAAAGTTACTATTTTGGGTAAGGTATGAACTAGATGATCAAAATCATGAATTTCTTGTATAAATCATCACAATCTATTAACAATACATCACAACTAACATCATATCATTATCCATCATCAATTTTGATTTTTGACATATAATTTGAGAGGGTTCTTAAAGTATCATAACCATGAAAAAAACTTGATAAATACTTACCTTTAGGTGTGTTTAAATGATAATAGCACTTGTAAACAACTTGTAACACTTGAATCTCATAAAAATCGAGGCTTGCTTGGTGTTCTTCACAAAATCGAATTATGTGTGTGTTGGTGATATCGGCAGCGCAAGGGGGTGGGGGCTAGGGTTTGATTCTTTTTTTATTTTAATAAATTACAATTACCCAATTAACCCCCTCATGTTTGTATTTTATAAAGACTAAGCTTTTAATCCCTTTTAATTAGTTTCTAACCACATAACACATGGATTATTACCCACTAGTAACAATTATATATTTAGCTAGAAACACTACACATGGATTACGCATATCACACGTAGTCATGTTATAATGCGAAACCATAAATAACACTTAACATTCATGAATCACATAACCACATATTAATAATCAATATTAATAATTAAATTATTATAACCATAATTAATTATTATTAGGTCACCAATGTTCAACGATAGCTAGTGTGTGCTCACGACACGTGTATGCAAGACCTAACGGAACTAATGGATTTTGATAATGGAAAATTATTGGATGTCGTATTATCCCCATGTTGAAAGAATTTTCATCCTAAAAACTGCGTTACATGGTTGTGTTACATCACTGGTCTATTGTATTGACATAAGGAAATCAGGTGAGTTTTAGGTGAGTTGTCACATATATGTATCCTACCCAAATAATCTTTTACATATACATATATGTAACATTGGTACATTTACGTATCCTACCATGATACCATTTTTTTCACAACCATTTGATTGATCTTTATTACCATAGCTATCAAAGGTCCATATATGTATCTCATAAGGTTACATGTATATAACCTAGGTACATATATGAATCCTACCTGAAATACCACTTTTCTATCTAGTTCATCGTCATCTTCATCTTCATCTTGGTTACATATAAATAACTAAGTTCATTATCATCATCATCTTCATGTTGACATTACCAAGAAGATTTCCTCTTTACTTGATTCATTATAACTCACTTAACACCTTTCCACTTCTATCCACATGTATCCGAAACCGTTTCTTCATCTTCAATCATGAGGTTGAACCCTAGTCGTGCCCCAATATTGATTTGAGGCTATGAATGGAGCAGATAACCATGTTCTTCAATGGTGGTATTTTCGTATTAATCTATTTCTCATATAAATCGATTCTCATCTAAATCGATTTCTTATTTAACACCTTTCCACTATCGAGCCCATCGCTATATTTGTAATCAAATGCTGATTACACCTGTTTAGGCCATGGTGCTGGTAGTGTTCGTAGGTGGCGATGGGAACATATGGTGGTGATCGATGGTGGAAAGGCGGTGGTGCGACAATTCAGTTTGCCTCATTGACAGATTGTAATCTTTAATAAAGAGTTATCAACTCGATTGAATCTTCAATTTGATTTGAATGAGTTCTACAAACTTGGAAGATGATGATTTTAAAAGAAATTGGTTAAAAATCAATAAGGAATTGAAATGTTAAAAATATTGCCTAAATTAGTGGAGTGAAATTTTACTTAATTGCCCTTTTAATTAAACGAATTAAAAAACTATTAGATTTTATGTGATTGATTGATATTGGTTTTCTTGGTTTTCTCTTATAATGATAGTTTTCATTTGACCTCCCTCTCTCTATCTCTCTCCCCTATATATATATATATATATATATATATATATATATATATATATATATATATATATATATAGATATATATAGAGAGAGAGAGAGAGAGAGAGATGGAGTAATATGAATTCTGAGGTGTTAATTTTTATAGGTTTATTTTAGGGTAAAAGGAGAGAAAAATGAAAATACCCTTAATAGAGAGAGAAAGTGGGTGGCAGATAACCGATAAAGTTGACGACGTCAGCCTTCAAGATTCAATTAGACGAAAAAACAAAAAGTCAGGGGACATCATGATGCTTTTAAACTTTAGAGATGCATCTAGTTAGTTTTAAAAAAGGTCAGGGATGCAAATATTAATATACTCTTAGAATTATGAAGGTGTAACTGGATTGACTTGTTGATGAATATTTTTTTATAAAAGATAGTACTTTTAGGGAGAGAGTTTACAAAGAGGGTTTTTCTTGCTTGAATTCTACTTTAAGGGTAGTCGTCTGTTAAGGGCGCATTCTTGGACCTCGATGAGTGCACCATGTTCTAGACTTCTGTGGTTTTGACATTTACCTAGAAATCGGCCATTGCAAGGGTGAGTTCTCAAAGTTAGCACACATCTATTAATGTGTATCAGCAACGTGTCATGGGTGATTTTGTTTTTAGAGAACTCGCCCATTATAAGGGCAGGTTCTTGTTAATGCTTAACCCTATAAATTCTACCTGTCTTCTTACCAATAATATTACGCACATTCAAAAATATATTAAAACTAAAACTTACTTTATTATTATGTGTTGAACATATTTCATAAAATTATTTTGGGGTGATGATATTTCATTTGAAGATGAAAATATTATATGTGATGATTCTACTAAATGTTCAACCGTTATTCTTCGTCATAGTCTGTCATACGAAGAATTTATTAATTTAATTTTTATTCATCTTTAGGTTTAAAAGGAGTATTATAATTTAAAATTTAAATTATATTTACTCATATGGTGATTTCCCTAAAAACTCCGAAATTTTCAATGACTCAAATCTAGAAGTTTTTTATCATTTGTGAGAAAATACTAAAATTTCTGAGTAAATTTTACGTTATCAGTAAGCCAAATTGTCCGTCCAACAATCCAATTATATGGATCTCCTACAGGATTTCTCTGTATCAGAGGTACCCGAACAAACAATTACTTCTTTTAAGGAAATGTAAGATCTTATGATTATCAAGCCCAATTCATCAAGAACTTCTGTGTCACACCCTCAAAATCCACTAACCGGGTTTTACCGTCAGGCGTGTGACATAACCAGGATCTCAGATAAGCATCAGTTACACCAAAAGACTCGATAATTACAAAACATATATATTGCTTAATATTAGTGGAACAATCCATTTATATTTAAGTAATGCGGAAGCGTAAACAAGATAACTTTTAACAATAGTTTAGAACACGTAAACACGCGTCCAATCCAGTTTATACAAAATAAATGAAGATTTAATCTTGAAAACAGTTTGTGATGAATGCAGGATGACATGCGGTAGATGTTGTGCTCCTAAACGTGCCACATCAATGTCCTGAGAGAAAACATGCAAAATCTCAGTACAAGACTGGTGAGTTCACAGGTTTATAAAAAAATCAGTAGGTATCAGTAATAAAATCCCCGGATTAAGTAATCCGATAAGTATAATGAAATCCCCGGATTATGTAATCCGATAAGTATAATGAAATCCCCGGATTATGTAATCCGATAACTATAATGAAATCCCCGGATTATGTAATCCGATAAGTATAATGAAATCCCCGGATTATGTAATCCGATAAGTATAATGAAATCCCCGGATTATGTAATCCGATAAGTATAATGAAATTCCCGGATTATGTAATCTGATAAGTATAATGAAATTCCCGGATTATGTAATCCGATAAGTATAATGGAATTCCCGGATTAGTAATTAAAGCATATAATGGGTAGCTAGTCCATAATGATCACTATGTGTATGAAGACGCGGCCGAGCTGACATGTAATCAAATAATAAACCAGGCCCAGATGTGGATCACACCACAACACTTGTAATTAGGCTAACCGTTCACCCGTTTGACGAACGTTGTGCTAGCGCGACTAGCCCGGGTGGGGTATGTCAATCCCAGTAGTACTGCTAACAATTACCTCGCTAAGTCCATATTAACGGTCCGTTGGGCAAGTATAACACCATAGTATCAAGTATATGCAGTATTACAAAAATCCAATGTAATGTAACGTTTATGAAAACAACATGTTTCTCTCCCCCAAAAGAGTATATAAGTAAAAGTGGGGCTGTAAACTCACCTTAAATTGATGTTATGAAATGAACGAGAACTTCACAGAATAGGGCAATGCATGATCAAACACGATCAATACCTATTACAGATTGTAACTAAGTCTTTGAAATGTATTCAATGCGAATAGATATATTTGGTCGAATTTGGATTGGTTCGGTTCGACGTGAACGATTTGATATATATATATGTTTGAGTTTAATTATAAACTAGGGTTCAACATCTGACAATGTTTAAATATATTATGTATATATTCTTTGTAATCTTTCGAAATAAATATTATTACGATAACGTATTATCCGGTAATTATTTTATAATCTAAACGTTCGTTACCGTATTATAGGATATATAATTCCTTTGATTTTCATGGTTATAGTTAAACACGATCTAGTGTCTATTTTTATGAAAATAGTTATTGGTAATATTTATAAATATTAATTTATAAATATTATTATGGTTTTTAAATAAAATAAATTTACGGAAATAATTTTTGTGGGATTTAAAATAAGAAATGTTTATAAAATTTATTTTTATAATTTTTAGTAATTTTTGTATAATTTTTAAAGGCTTTAAAAAGGTTTTTAAAAAAATGGCAGAGGCTCGAGTTCGAACCCGGGACCTCTAACCCAAAATCCCACACACCAACCACTAAACCAAGGCACAAGGCCGCGACAGAACTGCGCCCCATTTCTTTTTAAACAGTCCATCCCAGTTTCCCCCAAATCGTATGAACCCTAATTTGATTTCTCTCAAATTGAAGATCAAATCGATATTGTTAACAATTATAATGTTAGGGCTTTTGTTCCTTATGTTAAATCGAGTGTATAGATGCGTTTAATTACCTGTTTTGATTCGGATTGATGGTAAGAACAGATAAGAACAAGCCGCGACCTAGGTTAAGCTTGAACAGTGAGCAATTGATGATAGAATTCAAATTAAACTCGTGGACAGCTTCTAAAAGTCTTGATGATCAAAAACCCTATGGTAGTTTAGGTTTAAAACATTCGGTAGAGTGGTTTTGATTTGGTTGTAGGTCGAAACAGGGATGGGATCGAATTGGCTTGATTTGTGTGTGTGTTGATGAAATAGGAAGGTAGGTTCGATTATGGGTTGATAGAGTTCGAGTGAATCGATTGATTTGATTAACTTTAGTGGTTGAGTGGGTTATCTAGCCGTTTGAATTTGTCGGGAATAAAGTGGAAAAGATTGTAGCCGTTAATCGACCGTTTAACGCGTTTTAGGATGGCATAGTGTTCGAATCTTGTTCACGAGCCGATTCTCTGTAATTTGGGGTATTAAAATCGAGTCTTTATGTGGTTTTGCGGCTCGCCGACTGTTGGCCGGAGTTTGGCCGGTCCGGTGCCGGAAAACGGGGGCAGGGGTTTGGGTTTAAAAGAATTACACAAATGGTCCCTGGGGTTTAAGTGGTTGTTATTTTATGTTGTTAACTTCTTTGGAAGTTTCAGAATTGACACAACAGCCCCCTGGACTTTATTATTTATTATTATTATTATTTTTATTATTATTATTATTATTATTATTATTATTATTATTATTATTATTATTATTATTATTATTTTATAATATTTTATAATAAAACGGAAAAACTTGGGTTGTCACATTATCCCCTTATTGAAGGAATTTTCGTCCCGAAAATTAGAATACCGAGGTTAACAAACAAGTATTCGAAGAATTCGGTTAAACCGATATTTAGGCTTTGAAAATACATGAGGACAGTTAATACACACCGTGAGTTAACGGCTTACTGCTAATTGACGTACTCGTTAGTGACAGGTATCACACACCATCACATTCACCACATGATCTTTAACAAGAAGAATCTTAGGTTTCCTTTCTGATTTGGGAATATCTTGAATTTGTCTAGCACTTTTGTTCATCAGAAGGTGACCATGAAACCATAGGTAGATCATAGTGATTTTCTTTTTCTTTCTTGATGCAGTTTGCGTTTTCATTTTCTGAGGTAGACTTTGAAGAGTTGATGTCATCATCTGATGACTCGTTGCCAGTCATATCATCAAATCCATCTGTATCATCTGAGCTATCACACGCATGTGAAACTTTATGAGGTAGAACAAATGTGAAAGTAAACCCACAATGTTCTTTGCTTGATATTGTGAGATGTCACAGTATCCCTCAGTTTGAGAGAATTTCGTCCTGAAGTTCAGTTGGAGTTAGGTTCTGAAGTTGTATCCACGAACAAGTGTGGATATTTAGACTTCATCTGATCCTCCCGTTACCACGTAAACTCTGGTCCCCGTTTGGAGTTCCATCTTACGCGCACAATGGGAATTTTGCTACGCTTTAGTGTCTTGACTTCTCGATCCATGATCTCCACTGGTTCTTCGATGAAATGTAGTTGGTCATCTATCTTTAGTTTCTCTAAAGGCACGATCAATGATTCATCAGACAGACATTTCCTCAGATTGGATACGTGAAACACATCATGTATCCCCCTGAGTTCTTCAGGTAAATTTAACTGATAGGCTACTGGGCCAATCCGTTTGACAATCTCAAATGGCCCCACGTATCTTGGGCTTAACTTCCCACGCTTTCCAAAGCGTATTACACCCTTCCAGGGTGAGACCTTCAGTAGTACTTTGTCCCCAACATGAAACTCCAATGGATTCCGACGCTTGTCGGCGTAACTCTTTTGTCGATCACGTGCTGCCGCCATACGGTTACGAATTTGCACGATCTTCTCAGTCGTTTCGTGCACGAGTTTGAGATCCTGTAAGTTGGCTTTCTCCTACTTCTGCCCAACAGATACGAGATCGACACTTACGTCCATACAATGCCTCAAATGGAGCTGCCTTGATCGAGGTGTGATAACTGTTATTATAGGAGAACTCAACCAATGGTAGATGAGTTTCCCAACTGCTGCCAAAATCGATCACACAGGCACGCAACATGTCTTCCAGTGTTTGGATTGTACGCTCACTTTGACCATCAGTCTACGGGTGATATGCAGTACTCATATCCAGCCGAGTTCCTAATGACCGTTGTAATGATTGCCAGAAGTGAGAAGTGAACCGAGCATCACGGTCAGAAATGATAGATATCGGTACGCCATGCCGAGAAACTATTTCCCTTAAATAGATACGGGTGAGCTTCTCCATTCGATCAGTCTCTCGGATTGCCAGAAAATGTGCGGATATCGTTATGCGATCTACTATAACCCAAATGGTGTCGCATTAGCTGGGAGTCCTAGGTAACTTCGTGATGAAGTCCATGGAGATCTGCTCCCATTTCCACACTGAAATTTCCGGTTGTTGGAGTAATCCAGATGGTCTCTGGTATTCTACCTTAACCTTGGAACAAGTTAAGCATTTGCTTACGTATGTGGCTATCTCCGCTTTCATCCTCAGCCACCAGTAAAATTCTTTCAGGTCCTGATACATCTTGTCTGAACCTGGATGGATCGAGTAACGGGACTTATGGGCTTCATCCATTATCAGCTCTCGCAGATTCCCATGCTGTGGTACCCAGATCCGTTCCATAAAATAACGGATTCCATCAGCTTTAATCTCCAACTGATTCTCCATGCCTCGCATGGATTCTGCTTTCAGGTTCTCCCTCTTCAAAGCCTCAGATTGAGCAGCTTTGATTTGTACTGGCAGGTCAGAGTGGATTGTCATTTGCAATGTGCGCACCCGACGAGGCTTTAGAGTTTCCTTGCGACTCAGGGCATCGGCTACTACATTAGCCTTACCCAGATGGTACTTAATCGCACAGTCATAATCATTGAGTAACTCTAACCATCGTCGTTTCCGCATATTCAATTCCTTCTGGTCAAATATGTGCTGGAGGCTCTTATGGTCTGTATAGATCGTGCACCTGGTTCCATATAGGTAGTGCCTCCAGATCTTCAAGGCAAACACTACAGCTCCCAGCTCCAGATCATGCGTTGTGTAGTTCCTCTCATGCACCTTGAGCTGTCTAGATGCATAAGCTATGACTTTGTCGCGTTGCATCAGTACACATCCCAAACCTTGGATGGATGCATCACAGTAAACAACAAAGTCATTAGTTCCTTCTGGTAATGCTAAGATTAGTGCGCTGCAGAGTTTGTCTTTAAGCGCTTGAAACGCTGTTTCCTCTTTGCTGCCCCACTTGTATATTACTCCCTTACGAGTTAGGGCAGTCTAGGTTGCGCCAATTTCGAAAATCCTTCGATGAATCTCCGGTAATAGCCTGCCAACCCAAGGAATTGTCGCACCTCAGTAGGAGTCTTTGGTGCCGGCCAATTCTTGATTGCTTCAATCTTTGAGGGATCAACATGGATACCCTTTTCGTTTACCACATGCCCAAGGAATTGCACTTCACGCATCCAGAAGTCGCATTTTGAGAACTTTGCGTAAAGTTGTTCGTTCCTCAGCAATTCCAGCATGGTTCTCAAATGTTCCTCATGATATTCCTTATTACGTGAGTAGATTAGTATGTCATCAATGAAGACAATGACAAACTTATCCAAATAAGGTTTGCAGGCATGGTTCATGAGGTCCATGAAAACTGCTGGGGCATTGGTCAGCCCAAAAGGCATTACGGTGAACTCGTAGTGCCCATAGCGTGTCCGAAACGCAGTCTTGGAGATATCTTTCTCTCGAACCCTTAACTGATGATAACCGGATCTCAAGTCAATCTTGGAATAGCAGCTGGATCCTTGCAACTGGTCGAATAGATCATCAATGCGTGGGAGTGGATACCTATTCTTGATTGTCACCTTATTCAGTTCGCGGTAGTCAATACACATCCTGAAGTTTCCATCTTTCTTTTTAACGAAAAGCACTGGAGCTCCCCAGGGTGAAGAGCTGGGACGTATGAATCCCTTGTCTAACAATTCTTGCAATTGTTTAGACAGCTTTTGTAGTTCGTTCGGTGCCAAACGGTACGGCACCCGAGCTATCGGAGCTGCTCCAGGTGCTAATTCATTCTGGAACTCCACCTGTCTGTGTGGAGGAAGGCCAGGTAGGTCTTCGGGAAATACTTTGGGAAAGTCTCTAACAACGGGAATATCTTCAATTCGCCTTTCATCCGCCTTTGTTTCAGTAACAAGTGCCAACAAGGCAAGGTTTCCTTTTCTAAGACATTTCTGTGCCTTCAAATATGATATGATACCGACCACCGCACCCACCTTTTCACCTTCCACTGTAAGAATTTCATCGTCCGAAATAGGTAACTTGATCAGCTTCTCCTTGCAAACGATCTCCGCACTGTTCTGGGATAACCAATCCATCCGGACTACTACATCGAAGCTTCCTAGTGTGACAGGAATAAGGTCTATGCAGAAAGTGTGTCCGGATAGACCTAGCTTACAGTTTTTAAACACTTGTGTTGCTGTTATCGTCCTACCATCGGCTATCTCTATGGCATACTTAAAACTCAAGTCAGTAGGCACCATTCCTAGTGTTTTACTAACCTTGGTGGACACATAACTCTTATCAGCACCAGAGTCAAATAGAATAGAGACATAACATCCATTAATAGTGAATCTACCAGACACTACAGTAGGGTCATTTCGAGCCTCACCTGAACCCATGATGAAGGCTCTGCCTCTGCCACCGCTACCACCATTGTTGTTGTCTTTGGGTTTATCAGTAGCACCATTGTCACCATTCTTTTTCCGTCTCGGGCAATCCCTTTTAAAGTGTCCGGGTTGACCACATTCATAACACACCGTCTGATTGTGGTTCTGCTGTTGTTGAGGTGCTTTTCCCGAGAGGTTCACCCGGCAATACTTGGCAACATACCCAAACTTCGCGCATCTCTCACAAGTGTTCCTTGTGCACGGCCCAGCATGATGGAGCTGACATTTGTTGCATTTTGGGAGATTTCCATGGTAACCGCCCGAATGAGAAGTTTGGGATGAATTAAACTTCTTGTGTTGAGGTTGATAACTGGAGGATGAAAATTGCTTTCCGCTGACAGATGGTTCCCATTCCTCTTGTTATTGTGGAAAGCAGATGCAGCACCACGCGGGGGCAGTTTACCCTGCGTGACAGCCTGGTCAGTCAACTTATGGGCCAGTTGGACAGCTTCCTGAATGGTAGCTAGTCTAGCAGTGGTGACCATGCTCTGGATTTCAGTTACTAGTCCGTCGATGTACCTTTCAACCCATTTGTAAGCCGGGTTAATCATAGTAGGGCACAGAGTAGCCAACTCGTGAGAACGAGTTGTGTAAGCTTTAATTTCAGAACCTACCATCTTCAGGTTCCAAAATTCGGTTTCCAGTTTTTGTATTTCATCTCGTGAACAGTACTCATCTTTCAGCAGATTCTTGAATTCTACCCATGTTGTGGCGTTTGCAGCTTCAACGCCCAACATCTGAACTTGTGTGTTCCACCAGCTCAGAGCAGCACCATCCAGTGTGCCAGCAACATATTTTACCCTATTCCCAGCAGGGCAGTTGCAGATTTCGAACACCGACTCTAGCTTTTCGAACCAACGCAGCAGTCCCACCGCTCCCTCAGTTCCATTGAACGGGTTAGGTTTGCAGTCCATAAAGGACTTGTAAGTGCAAGTCGGTTGTCCAATAGGGTTCTGCTGTGGAGGGTGTTGGTTTGCCAACGCTGCGGTAATACTATGATTGATTATCGCTGCCAATTCTGCAGGCGTCATTGAGATGTTACCTCTCCCGCATCCACGTCCTCTTCCAGACATTCTATAAATTACCAAATATCAAAAGCTATCAGTCGTATGAAAATAGACCTTTTGTCTTGGAATGAAAATGAGAGAAATTCAAGGATTTAAAGAAATAGACAAGCTAGAGAATCAGTCCGAATCCGAGGGATTAACACAAATGTCATGGTTTGGATTTCATCCAAATTCAAGGTAAAGGTGAGCATTCCTACAAGTAGAACTGATAGATAGTTTCCACATCAGTAGCTATGTTCTATGAAGACCGAGACTTTCTTGCTCAAGGTGTAGGAATGATGACTTATACTGACTACAATGTTACCACCCGACCAGATTCACCGGACTTAGCATGCACGACAAATTATAATTACGTGTGCACCCGTAATGGTAATTTGCTTTGCATGATCACCCCAGGTTCCTCCTATCAGGTTAACATATCTTGTCAAGTACAGCGGTCATCAACGATAGAAGTACCAAATAGGTAAGTATTATATCGGGGTCGATCAATCAAAGTATACGAAAAGATCAGCAAGGTTTAGGAATCGTTGACACGTCAAGGTAATTTGACCCTTTTGCCTTAGAGACTTGTGTCTTGACCATAGTTTATCACTCATCCCAGAAATCCCCAGGTAAGCATAACTGGTCTCACAATGAGATTTATGCGATATACTTGCCTTAGCCCGAGGGCCTTTTGCCAGGAAATCCAGAATACAGGTGTCTATGTGTCACACAAATCAAGAAGAACATTTAGGCGATGTCAAATGCACACAAACTCTCCCGTGACTCACAGCAACTCAGAGCCACCATCCCGGTAGCCATATGCTCACAGGGATATGTTAAAGCAAAAATTCTCAGGCAACCAATTTAGTAGGCATAGCTTAGTAATCTATGTGTGTGTAACTAATGCAAATCCAGCTATAGTCTAAAATGCAATGCAAATGAGATGCAAGGTTCATTTTAGTTCGCTATAACTAATGCTCTGATACCAATCTGTCACACCCTAAAATCCACTAACGGGGTTTTACCGTCAGGCGTGTGACATAACCAGGATCTCAGATAAGCATCAGTTACACCAAACGACTTGATAATTACAAAACATATATATTGCTTAATATTACTGGAACAATCCATTTATATTTAAGTAATGCGGAAGCGTAAACAAGATAACTTTTAACAATAGTTTGGAACACGTAAACACGCGTCCAATCCAGTTTATACAAAATAAATGAAGATTTAATCTTGAAAACAGTTTGTGATGAATGCTGGATGACATGCGGTAGATGTTGTGCTCCTAAACGTGCCACATCAATGTCCTGAGAGAAAACATGCAAAATCTCAGTACAAGACTGGTGAGTTCACAGGTTTATAAAAAAATCAGTAGGTATCAGTAATAAAATCCCCGGATTACGTAATCCGATAAGTATAATGAAATCCCCGGATTACGTAATCCGATAAGTATAATGAAATCCCCGGATTATGTAATCCGATAAGTATAATGAAATCCCCGGATTATGTAATCCGATAAGTATAATGAAATCCCCGGATTATGTAATCCGATAAGTATAATGAAATCCCCGGATTATGTAATCCGATAAGTATAATGAAATCGCCGGATTATGTAATCCGATAAGTATAATGAAATTCCCGGATTAGTAATTAAAGCATATAATGGGTAGCTAGTCCATAATGATCACTATGTGTATGAAGGCGCGGCCGAGCTAACATGTAATCAAATAATAAACCAGGCCCGGATGTGGATCACACCACAACACTTGTAATTAGGCTAACCGTTCACCCGTTTGACGAACGTTGTGCTAGCGCGACTAGCCCGGGTGGGGTATGTCAATCACAGTACTACTGCTAACAATTACCTCGCTAAGTGCATATTAACGGTCCGTTGGGCAAGTATAACACCATAGTATCAAGTATATGCAGTATTACAAAAATCCAATGTAATGTAACGTTTATGAAAACAGCATGTTTCTCTCCCCCAAAAGAGTATATAAGTAAAAGTGGGGCTGTAAACTCACCTTAAATTGATGTTATGAAATGAACGAGAACTTCACAGAATAGGGCAATGCACGATCAAACACGATCAATACCTATTACAGATTGTAACTAAGTCTTTGAAATGTATTCAATGCGAATAGATATATTTGGTCGAATTTGGATTGGTTCGGTTTGATGTAAACAATTTGATATATATATATATGTTTGAGTTTAATTATAAACTAGGGTTCAACATCTGACAATGTTTAAATATATTATGTATATATTCTTTGTAATCTTTCGAAATAAATATTATTAGGATAACGTATTATCCGGTAATTATTTTATAATCTAAACGTTCGTTACCGTATTATAGATATATAATTCCTTTGATTTTCATGGTTATAGTTAAACACGATCTAGTGTCTATTTTTGTGAAAATAGTTATTGATATTTATAAATATTAATTTATACATATTATTACGGTTTTTAAATAAAATAAATTTACAGAAATAATTTTTGTGGGATTTAAAATAAGAAATGTTTAGAAAATTATTTTTATAATTTTTAGTAATTTTTGTATAATTTTTAAAGGCTTTAAAAAGGTTTTTTAAAAAAGTGGCAGAGGCTCGGGTTCGAACCCGGGACCTCTAACCCAAAATCCCACACACCAACCACTGAACCAAGGCACAAGGCCGCGACAGAACTTCGCCCCATTTCTTTTTAAACAGCCCATCCCAGTTTCTCCCAAATCGTATGAACCCTAATTTGATTTCTCTCAAATTGAAGATCAAATCGATATTGTTAACGATTATAATGTTAGGGCTTTTGTTCCTTATGTTAAATCGAGTGTATAGATGCGTTTATTTACCTGTTTTGATTCGGATTGATGGTAAGAACAGATAAGAACAAGCCGCGACCTAGGTTAAGCTTGAACAATGAGCAATTGATGATAGAATTCAAATTAACCTCGTGGACAGCTTCTAAGAGTCTTGATGATCAAAAACCCTATGGTATTTTGGGTTTAAAACATTCGGTAGAGTGGTTTTGATTTGGTTGCAGGTCGAAACAGGGATGGGATCGAATTGGCTTGATTTGTGTGTGTGTTGATGAAATGGGAAGATAGGTTCGATTATGGGTTGATAGAGTTCGAGTGAATCGATTGATTTGATTAACTTTAGTGGTTGAGTGGGTTATCTAGCCGTTTGAATTTGTCGGGAATAAACTGGAAAAGATTGTAGCCGTTAATCGACCGTTTAACGCGTTTTAGGATTGCATAGTGTTCGAATCTTGTTCACGAGCCGATTCTCTGTAATTTGGGGTATTAAAATCGAGTCTTTATGTGGTTTTGGGGCTCGCTGGCTGTTGGCCGGAGTTTGGCCGGTCCGGTGCCGGAAAAACGGGGGCGGGGGTTTGGGTTTAAAAGAATTACACAAATGGTCCCTGGGGTTTAAGTGGTTGTTATTTTATGTTGTTAACTTCTTTAGAAGTTTCAGAATTGACACAACAGCCCCCTGGACTTTATTATTTATTATTATTATTATTATTATTATATTATTATTATTATTATTATTATTATATTTTATAATAAAATGGAAAAACTCGGGTTGTCACATTATCCCCTTGTTGAAGGAATTTTCGTCCCGAAAATTAGAACACCGAGGTTAACAAACAAGTATTCGAAGAATTCGGTTAAACCAATATTTAGGCTTTGAAAATACACGAGGACAGTTAATACACACCGTGAGTTAACGAGCTTACTGCTAATTGACGTACTCGTTAGTGACAGGTATCACACACCATCACATTCACCACATGATCTTTAACAAGAAGAATCTTAGGTTTCCTTTCTGATTTGGGAATATCTTGAATTTGTCTAGCACTTTTGTTCATCAGAAGGTGACCATGAAACCATAGGTAGATCATAGTGGTTTTCTTTTTCTTTCTTGATGCAGTTTGCGTTTTTATTTTCTGAGGTAGACTTTGAAGAGTTGATGTCATCATCTTATGACTCGTTGCCAGTCATATCATCAAATCCATCTGTATCATCTGAGCTATCACACGCATGTGAAACTTTATGAGGTAGAACAAATGTGAAAGTAAACCCACAATGTTCTTTGCTTGATATTGTGAGATGTCACAGTATCCCTCAGTTTGAGAGAATTTCGTCGTAAAGTTCAGTTGGAGTTAGGTTCTGAAGTTTTATCCACAAACAAGTATGGATATTTAGACTTCATCTGATCCTCCCGTTCCCACGTAAACTCTGGTCCCCGTTTGGAGTTCCATCTTACGCGCACAATGGGAATTTTGCTACGCTTTAGTGTCTTGACTTCTCGATCCATGATCTCCACTGGTTCTTCGATGAAATGTAGTTGGTCATATATCTTTAGTTCCTCTAAAGGCACGATCAATGATTCATCAGACAGACATTTCCTCAGATTGGATACGTGAAACACATCATGTATCCCCCTGAGTTCTTCAGGTAAATTTAAGTGATAGGCTACTGGGCCAATCCGTTTGACAATCTCAAATGGCCCCACGTATCTTGGGCTTAACTTCCCACACTTTCCAAAGCGTATTACACCTTCCAGGGTGAGACCTTCAGTAGTACTTTGTCCCCAACATGAAACTCCAATGGCTTCCGACGCTTGTCGGCGTAACTCTTTTGTCGATCACGTGCTGCCGCCATACGGTTACGAATTTGCACGATCTTCTCAGTCGTTTCGTGCACGAGTTCAGGTCCTGTAAGTTGGCTTTCTCCTACTTTTGCCTAACAGATAGGAGATCGACACTTACGTCCATACAATGCCTCAAATGGAGCTGCCTTGATCGAGGTGTGATAACTGTTATTATAGGAGAACTCAACCAATGGTAGATGAGTTTCCCAACTGCTGCCAAAATCGATCACACAGGCACGCAACATGTCTTCCAGTGTTTGGATTGTACGCTCACTTTGACCATCAGTCTGTGGGTGATATGCAGTACTCATATCCAGCCGAGTTCCTAATGACCGTTGTAATGATTGCCAGAAGTGAGAAGTGAACCGAGCATCACGGTCAGAAATGATAGATATCGGTACGCCATGCCGAGAGACTATTTCCCTTAAATAGATATGGGTGAGCTTCTCCATTCGATCAGTCTCTCGGATTGCCAGAAAATGTGCGGATTTCGTTAAGCGATCTACTATAACCCAAATGGTATCGCATTAGCTGGGAGTCCTAGGTAACTTCGTGATGAAGTCCATGGAGATCTGCTCCCATTTCCACACTGAAATTTCCGGTTGTTGGAGTAATCCAGATGGTCTCTGGTATTCTACCTTAACCTTGGAACAAGTTAGGCATTTGCTTACGTATGTGGCTATTCGCTTTCATCCTCAGCCACCAGTAAAATTCTTTCAGGTCCTGATACATCTTGTTTGAACCTGGATGGATCGAGTAACGGGACTTATGGGCTTCATCCATTATCAGCTCTCGCAGATTCCCGTGTTATGGTACCCAGATCCGTTCCATAAAATAACGGATTCCATCAGCTTTAATCTCCAACTGATTCTCCATGCCTCGCATGGATTCTGCTTTCAGGTTCTCCCTCTTCAAAGCCTCAGATCGAGCAGCTTTGATTTGTACTGGCAGGTCAGAGTGGATTGTCATTTGCAATGCGCGCACCCGACGAGGCTTTAGAGTTTCCTTGCGACTCATGGCATCGGCTACTACATTAGCCTTACCTGGATGGTACTTAATCGCACAGTCATAATCATTGAGTAACTCTAACCATCGTCGTTTCCGCATATTCAATTCCTTCTGGTCAAATATGTGCTGGAGGCTCTTATGGTCTGTATAGATCGTGCACCTGGTTCCATATAGGTAGTGCCTCCAGATCTTCAAGGCAAACACTACAGCTCCCAGCTCCAGATCATGCGTTGTGTAGTTCCTCTCATGCACCTTGAGCTGTCTAGATGCATAAGCTATGACTTTATCGCGTTGCATCAGTACACATCCCAAACCTTGGATGGATGCATCACAGTAAACAACAAAGTCATCAGTTCCTTCTGGTAATGCTAAGATTGGTGCGCTGCAGAGTTTGTCTTTAAGCGCTTGAAACGCTGTTTCCTCTTTGCTGCCCCACTTGTATATTACTCCCTTACGAGTTAGGGCAGTCAAAGGTTGCGCCAATTTTGAAAATCCTTCGATGAATCTTCGGTAATAGCCTGCCAACCCAAGGAATTGTCGCACCTCAGTAGGAGTCTTTGGTGCCGGCCAATTCTTGATTGCTTCAATCTTTGAGGGATCAACATGGATACCCTTTTCGTTTACCACATGCCCAAGGAATTGCACTTCACGCATCCAGAAGTCGCATTTTGAGAACTTTGCGTAAAGTTGTTCGTTCCTCAGCAATTCCAGCATGGTTCTCAAATGTTCCTCATGATCTTCCTTATTACGGAGTAGATTAGTATGTCATCAATGAAGACAATGACAAACTTATCCAAATAAGGTTTGCAGGCACGGTTCATGAGGTCCATGAAAACTGCTGGGGCATTGGTCAGCCCAAAAGGCATTACGGTGAACTCGTAGTGCCCATAGCGTGTCCGAAACGCAGTCTTGGAGATGTCTTCCTCTCGAACCCTCAACTGATGATAACCTGATCTCAAGTCAATCTTGGAATAGCAGCTGGATCCTTGCAACTGGTCGAACAGATCATCAATGCGTGGGAGTGGATACCTATTCTTGATTGTCACCTTATTCAGTTCGCGGTAGTCAATACACATCCCGAAGGTTCTATCTTTCTTTTTAACGAAAAGCACTGGAGCTCCCCAGGGTGAAGAGCTGGGACGTATGAATCCCTTGTCTAACAATTCTTGCAATTGTTTAGACAGCTCTTGTAGTTCGTTCGGTGCCAAACCGTACAGCGCCCGAGCTATCGAAGCTGCTCCAGGTGCTAATTCAATCTGGAATTCCACCGGTCTGTGTGGAGGAAGGCCAGGTAGGTCTTCGGGAAATACTTCGGGAAAGTCTCTAACAACGGGAATATCTTCAATTCGCCTTTCACCGCCTTTGTTTCAGTAACAAGTGCCAACAAGGCAAGGTGTCCTTTTCTGAGACATTTCTGTGCCTTCAAATATGATATGATGCCGACCACCGCACCCACCTTTTCACCTTCCTCTGTAAGAATTTTATCGTCCGAAATAGGTAACTTGATCAGCTTCTCCTTGCAAACGATCTCCGCACTGTTCTGGGATAACCAATCCATCCCGACTACTACATCGAAGCTTCCTAGTGTGACAGGAATAAGGTCTATGCAGAAAGTGTGTCCGGATAGACCTAGCTTACAGTTTTTAAACACTTGTGTTGCTGTTATCGTCCTACCATCGGCTATCTCTATGGCATACTTAAAACTCAAGTCAGTAGGCACCATTCCTAGTGTTTTACTAACCTTGGTGGACACATAACTCTTATCAGCACCAGAGTCAAATAGAATAGAGACATAACATCCATTAATTGTGAATCTACCAGACACTACAGTAGGGTCATTTCGAGCCTCACCTGAACCCATGATGAAGGCTCTGCCTCTGCCACCGCCACCACCATTGTTGTTGTCTTTGGGTTTATCAGTAGCACCATTGTCACCATTCTTTTTCCGTCTCGGGCAATCCCTTTTAAAGTGTCCGGGTTGACCACATTCATAACACACCGTCTGATTGTGGTTCTGCTGTTGTTGAGGTGCTTTTCCCGATAGGTTCACCCGGCAATACTCGGCAATACTTGACCACATTCATGCCCCCCCCGGTACCCTAACGTTCGGCCATACCACCAACACAGCAACGCCCTCCCCTCTCCTCCATACTTGCAAAAGTTGACAAGAAAACTTGACATCTATTTACAAATTCTTTTTAAACCTCACTTCCAAACATAAATTCAAGCAACCTTCTCTCTCCCTTCTCTCTCTTGGTCTCTCTCTCTCTCTCTCTAAAATCTCATATTTTTATATTCTAATCTTCAAAGATTCAAGCTCTTTTGTAAGGATTCAAGTGTCGGTGAAGGAAATCAAGCCTTGGAAAAACATCATCTAGTCCTCTACATCTTCACTTATCAAAGTGAGCCTCTAAACGTCTACTATTTCCTCTCATTTTATGATCACATACAGGTTGAAACTAGTATGAAGAGCCACAATTGCACATAGGTGTTTTAGCTTATAAAAATGTGATTTCAAAAACTTAAATACAAAATACGCTTAAAATATCTTAAGTCATACACAAGAATATTTTTCAAAATATTAAATAAGTGTATCATTTTGATCATCCATTTATTTTAGAAGAAAAGTTAGTTTAAAAAGATATATTGTTTTTACATGTGGAAATTTACACTAACCTTGTGAACAAGTTAGAAAAGAAGTATCATAACCTTACAAATTTAAATTATATGTAAAATTGTATGAAAACCAAGTGAAATAAAAGTAAATTTACCTACTAAAATGATATCTAACATCACTATCTATAGATCATATCTATTGTATGGTTGTAACATTGGACAAAGGACAACAATCAACTTATGGAAGTTAAAGTTAATGTCTAAGTCATAAAATGGTATGGGTCTATAATCTTCAGTCTTCAATAATGTTAAAATGGTCGATAATTTTATGGTAGTAGGTAATAACATGTGGGTAAACAGAGGCAAGAGTAAAGACAGAAAGTGGGTGCAATATTGAGCTAAAAAGTTAACAGGAAGGTGACAGATTTCTTACCCTCAGTTTAACGGGCATAACTTAGCCATAATTTGACAAAATATAGTGATTCTTGAGCCTAACTTTAAATTCAAAGAGTTAACCTTTCAACCCAAGTGATCTTATCCAAATTCACTGAGATTTGATGCCCCAATCTGCCAACACAAATTGAAAGATCAAAATATATGTCTTTTTTCAGCAGATTTTTTCCCCCACTTGTTGGAGGTAAAGCTCGACCATAACCTGTCCAAATAAGGTGATATCGTTCTCTAAAATGTAGAAATTTATTTTAAAATTAGGGGATATCGTGTCAAAACAAGAAGATTTTTTCGTCAACCAACGAAAATTCTAAAAGTGCACTGGAGATACTGCTGTTGTACCACTTTGTGTAAATAAATAGGTTTGGACCACTTAAATATACTAAACAAATGGGGAATTACATATATTACAACCTAACATATATGAGCTCATGTGGTAAATTTGTAGAACCAAAAGAATACATTTGATTTATTAAAATAGGATCACATAGAGACTAAAAATATTAAAAATATCAAAGGGTTAGGGTTGATATAAGACCGATCCCATCGCTACGCCCTTGGGCCGCCCGTCGCCGACGTGGAGGCCGGCCGCCGGAAGGCCGGCGATGGGGAAGGGATGGAGGAGGTCATTCGTTTGTGGCCAAGGGCCGGAAAGAGAAGGGGATTGTAGCCCCCACCTCTTTAAAATTAATTTTTAAATTTAAATAAAGTAGTGGACCCCACCACTATAAAATGATTTTTAAATTATTTTAAATTAAAGTATTTTTATTAAAAGATTATAAATCCTTTTAATTAAAATAATAATTTAAGTATAATATTTTAATTAAAATGTGTTAAATAATCCAAAAATTTTATTTTTTACACCATAATACTAAACTAATTAATTAGAGTTTATTTTTTTATTTTTTAAATTTTTTTATTTTATTCATAACGACTACTTTTTTTATAACGACTAGTTTTTTTTTTCATAACGGCTAGTTTTTTTGTTTTATTGATAACGACTACTTTTTTTGTTTTTATACCGGCTAGTTTTTTGCCTTTTTTCTAACGGCTACTTTTTTTGTTTTATTCATAACGGCTAATTTATCTATTATAAACATGTTTCATTCACTTCAGAGTTTTTCTCAAATCACACTTCATCTTCTTTCTAGCATTCTAACTCTCTTCTAAACACAATTCAAAATTCAATTCTTAATGGATCCACGAGCTCCATTCTCTTTCACACAAATGTTAAATGATGAACCCAATAAAGAATACATACATCTCCCAATATCAACGCCCTGGGCTCTCTCAATTCCCACAACCCGGGGCATTCCCACATGTTCAACAACCTGGGGGATTCCCACATGTTCAACAACCTGGGGGATTCCCATATGTTCAATAACCTGCGGGATTCCCATATGTTCAACAACTTGCCTTCTTACAATTTCCACACCCGGGGATTCCCATATCTCAACAATCTCAATCTTCATTGGAAGACTACTAATAATATCAAGCATGGCTTAAACATAAAGGCTTTAAAAAGTGCAACAATCGCAATCACAATCACATAATAAACACCTAATTGATGAAGCACCTTCATCACCCAAAAAAACACCAACAAAGAAGAAAGGGAAAGGAAAAGGAAAAGAAAAAGCTGAGAAGTCTGTTCGTATTAAGTGGATGATGAAGTCTTGTTGGCTAAGGCTTATGTAGCCATTTCTGAAGACCCAATAATTGCCAATAGTTAAAACCAACATGCATATTGATGGAGGATTGAACAACATTACAATGCGGTAAACCCTTAAATTCCAAGAAATGCTCACTACCTTAGAAGTCACTGCATATGATCAAAGGAAAGGTTGCTCACTTTAATACATGTTATGTTCGTATCAAGTGACAATACAAAAGTGGTTGGTCAGAAGACCAATATATGACCCAAGCAAAATATGATTACATGAACACTAATAATGATGCCTTCACATATGAACATGTGTGGAGGATAATTAAAGACATTCCAAAGTATTCTGGGCCTACCAAAGTGTATGGTCATCAAGCTTCCAAAAGAACAAAGACAAGCAGCACAGGGGAGTATGCCAATTCTGCTTCGGATGCCAACTTTAGCAATACTCTCGAATCAACTCAAGAGTGAGGGGTATCACTTGATGATGATAATGATGAATGCCGATGTTCTTGCAATGCAATAGGAAGATCAAGAGGAAGGACCTCTAGAAGAAGAGTCTCGAGAAGAACTTCTAACACGTTTAATGGGGAGGGACAAGGCCAAGAAGCTGGCCAAAATAAAGGGTAAAGGCATGACTTCTTCTTCTTCACTTGCTTACGAAGCAAAAAGACTACATGACTTCTTCTTCTTCACTTGCTTACGAAGCAAAAAAACTAAGACTTCTTCTTCTTCACTTGCTTACGAAGCAAAAAACTAAGTCTTGTTGAAGCCTTGGCCAAGACGACAAAGGAAAAGAAGAAAGCTATCCAAAATTTTAACAAAAAAATTGATAAATTTTTTGAGTTGGAAGAGAAGAAGATCCTTTTCATCGACACAAGTCATATGGATCCATTCTAGCGTGCTGAACATGAAGAATTATGCAACGAGATAAGAGAAATATTGAATGACTCGTCGCAACTAATTTATTTAGTTTAATTTGTTGTTTCAGTTTATATTGTGGTTTTAGTTTAAGTTATGATTTTAGTTTAATGTTATTTTAGTTTAATGTTATTTAGTTTAATTATCTACTTTAATGTAATTTTAGTTAATTAATGAATGTTTTTTCTAACGGCTAGTTTTTTTTTGTTTTTTTCTAACGGCTAGTTTTTTTGTTTTTGTCTAACTGCTAGTTTTTTTGTCTTTTTTCTAACGGCTAGTTTTTTTGTCTTTTATCTGACGGCTAGTATTTTTGTCTTTTTTCTAACGACTAGTATTTTTGTCTTTTTTCTAACGGCTAGTTTTTTTGTCTTTTTTCAAACGGCTAGTTTTTTTGTCTTTTTTCTAACGCTAGTTTTTTTTGTCTTTTTTCTAACGGCTAGTTTTTATCTTTTTTCTAACGGCTAATTTTTTGTCTTTTTTCTAACGTCTAGTTTTTTTTTCTTTTTTCCTAAAGGTTAGTTTTTTTTGATTGTATAAATGCCACAATCTATAGCACAATCACTACAACACTTCACTCATTTTCCACATGAATACTTTGAATTCAAAATTCTGAAAATTAGCATTGATGATGATATAATACCCATGAACATTCCTCAAATGCTCACATAAGAATTTCTAAATCTTATTTCCGATGATATCGAAGAGCTTGCTAATTGGTTGTTTGAGCTTAACCAAGAAGAAGAGGGAAGTTCTTCCCGACAACGTAAGGAGCGCAAGGAGATAGATAGAGGACGTAAGGATGGAGACGCACGATTATGGAATGATTACTTTACTCCAGAGCTGGTGTATGATGAGAGTTTCTTTAGAAGGCGGTTCAGAATGATTGGTCTTTTTAATCACATCGTCACAAATTTATCTGAACAAGGTAAATCTGCTTACTGGAAATATTTTACATAAAGATATGATGCCGTAGGTAGAAAGGGTCTATCACCAAGACAAAAATGCACAAGTGCCATTCGTCAATTGGCATATGGCACAACAGCTGACCAATGCGATGAATACTTACGCATTGGTGAAAGTACTGCTATGGAATGTCTAGAAAAGTTTTGCAGGTCTATTATGAAAATTTATTCATCTGTGTATTTAAGAAGACCAATCCAATATGACGTTGACCGGTTAGTAGCTGAACATGAAGCCCATCACGGGTCTCCTGGAATGCTTGGAAGCATTGATTGTATGCACTGGAGTTGGAGAAACTGTCCAACTACATAGGAAGGTCAATATACTCGTGGTGATCATGTGCATCCCATCATTATGCTAGAAGTAGTTGCATCACATGACCTCTGGATTTGGCATGCATTCTTTAGAGTAGCTGGATCAAACAACGACATCAATGTGCTTAATCAATCCCTAGTTTTTAATCAAATCTTATAGGGAATGCACCGTAATGTAATTTTACAGTGAATGGGCATAACTACACCACAGGGTATTATCTTGCGGATGGTATTTATCCAGAATGGGCAACACTTGTAAAGAGTTTTACATATCCACTGGAGAATAATCTGAAAATGAAGTGGTACAAAAGGAGTCAAGAGGCTCCAAGAAAAGACGTAGAAAGAGCCTTCGGTGTTCTTCGAACTAGGTGGGCAATGATACGATCCCCAGCAAGATCCTTGAACTTACCGGTATTAGGTGATATAATGCATGCATGTATTATATTACATAATATGATTGTAGAAGATGAAGGACGCTTCATAACTAACTGGTCACGTGAAGAGCAAGAACCAGAGCCATAAAGTTACAATAATAGGGCACCACCTGATAGGATCAAATGCATCAATCTGTAACAAATTATGTGAAAAATTCAAAGAAATACAAACAATTGTAATCAAAACAAGCAAATATCAACAAAATTCACAGTTCATTGATATAGCAAAGTCAATTACAAGAGTAAGAAAGCAACAATTGTTACAACTACTAATTCTACTCTAGACAAAGCTATTTATACTATCAACGAACTAAAGACTATCTATTTACAATTCTAGTCCCTATACTAAGACAAAACTGTAAAAGACACACTAAGACTAATGTTAATCTTTCTAGAGGACTAACAATACTCCCCTAAGATTTACATTTGTCTTCAGCCTTCAAAAGTCTTCTGTCTTCATTCTCTTTAATCTGTATTCTTCTCATCTCTTTTGTCTTCTCTTTTTCATCTTCAATCTTCTTGTCTCTTTCATCATTATCATTCAAAGAAGTCTTCTGGTTCGTCTTTCACCTTGAACATAGGCTTCTTCTTGTACAACTCAATCTCTTTCAAAGCATTCTTAATAGATGACTTGAATTTTCCAGCAAGCACGGCTTGTTCTGGCTTTGATTCATTTGTTTTTATATCCATCAACTTCATCCTTTCTAATGTATCCTTTGACAAGCATGCAATATCAACATTTGCATACAACTCAATAGGATGTTTATTTTCTTTGCAATACACTTCTAATACTCCTTTCCTTGAAATTCTCATGAATTCAATGTCATTGGTATCTCTTTTCACAATGTTTGCATAAGCAAGAGCTTTTCTCAATGAGATTCGCTCCATAGCTGCATTCATGACATTAATAATTGATATAAAATATTTCTTATCTTGTTCAGCAGTCTCATCAGCTACTTTCTCAAATTTCTGCATAGATAAGAATGAGATGTAACTTGGATGTAGCAATTTCAACTCAAAAGTACCAAACAGAGAGATCATGTCCTTATCCCAATTTTTGAGATTCCGGACCAGTTTGAGCTCAAAAGAAGATGTATTGTAAAACCATCTCAGTATAGGTTTGGTCTTTTGGTTGCCTTCTATCACCTTCAATCCAGGAGTGGTTACCTTCTCAAAGTACTTATCACAAAATTCTACCATGAAGTGCTCTTCTTCTGACTGTAATCCTCTAATCTTCTTAGTTTTCTTCAGCATAGAAAAGTACTCCTTATCCTCTTGATCACATCTAGTTTGAAGGAAGTTACTTGTTCTAGCCAACCCTCTTCTTAGAAGCTCTACAAATATATCGCCACGTTTTGCTCCAGAAGGGTTTATCAACTCAAGTTTGTTCAACTCTTTCAAATCTTGGACCGGAAGTTTGATTATGCTAGAGTAAAAATGATATACATCACAAACAGCATTTACTCTTTTAATCAGAAAAGCATCAAACACTTCATCGTATTTCCATGCGATTATTTTGACTTGATTTGTAAAGTCAGGTGCAATCATAGCATTTAACAATTCAGCAACTGATTGACCTTTTTGCAATACATTCCTTACTAAATCACCAGTGGATCTTGCACTATCAAGGATATTCTTTTGCTCAGTGGAGGCTTTATAAACTTGTTGTTTAGTTTGAGGAAACATTTTGATCAGCTCTTTCCTTCGTTCATAAGCACTAGACTTTTGCGCCATTTGCTTTATCTCTTGAGGTTTCAAAATCCTTGTTCTCTTAGTAATGTCTAAATACTGAGGATTATCAGTATCTAGAATTATCATCTTGTTTGTTTGTTTTTCAGTTTGTTGAAAACTCTTAACCAAATTTCTCAACGAAACTGACTGTAGTCTCTTCAATCTTTTCCACGGGTAATTTCTGGCTTGCAACCATGACCTTAATGCTGGAATGCTCATCTCCTCTGGGTCAGGATGGTGCAACTCAGAACTAGAAATTTCATCAACATTGATACTTTCTTGTCCTCTATCCCATTCACCATGTTCCAAGATTATTTCATTAGGATCTATCGGTGCAAAAGATTCTGCACCTATACATTTCTCATATTCATCGTTTATTTGAGAAACTGTTAGCCCATCTAAAAAGACTGTTATATTTCATCTTCACAAGGTAGTTATACCTTTCTTCAAAATCTATTGGAATATCATCAACCCCTTGATCATGCTCAAAAGTAGGATTTTCAAATTCTTTATCCACATCTTCATCATCAATTACCTCATTATACCAATCATCATTATATTCATCTTCCAAGTCTTCCAAAGCACCAATTTTGTCTTGAATAACTGGTTCTTGGCTTCTTGAATTTCTTCTTCAAATGACTCTTCAGTTCTTTGAGCTTTTGATGATGATTCAGGTACAACTTCTGCATCAATTTCATCTATCTTCCTCTTCCCTTTCTCCATTTCAGAAACCTTTTCAACATCTATTGGAATATTTTCTGAAACAATCACAATTTCAGGAGAATTGGGTTTTTCAAATTCTTTTAACTTAATCAATTCTTCTTTCAAACTATCATTTTCTTCAGACAATTTCTTGAATTTTCTTCAAGAAGATCATAATCTTTTATCATCACCTCAAAATTTGTAATCACATCTTCTTTATCTTTAGCATAAGTCACAATCTTTTTATCTTTACTTACACTTTCTTCTTTCAATTTTTCATTCTCTTCTTTCAACTTTTCAAGCTCATCTTTAAGATCTGCAATCTCTTTCTCTTTTGCCATGTTATCATCCTTTATTCTTTCAATTTCATCTATGTCCAAGATTTCATCAGTTTGAACAGACATATTATGTGTTGTAAAAACTGACAATTCTTGATCAACATGAAAAGCATCAATAAGGTCATACTCAAAAGTTTGAGTTTGCATATCAACATCATGTTCATGTTCCACATCTATATGCATTTCAGCATTTTCATTTTCAACTTCATGACTAGATTCATCATGAATATCTTCAATTGCTTCATGCACACTATCATCTTGACCTTTACCACCAATTGTTTCTTCATCTTCATTTTGAGCTTCATTTGTATGCTCAGACATTGGTGTATCAATACTCATAGATTGGTGTGTCTCAGCTGCACCACCATCTTGATCATCATTATTATCATCATCATCATCATCATCAGAACTAGATGAGCTATCATCATCATTTTCTTCATCATTCTCATCCTCCTCATTTTGATCATCATCTTCTAGAGGAAATACATCTATCAACTCAGAAGGATCAATTGGCTCACCTTCTAACAAATGAAAATGATCCACAGTGATATCCACCTTATCATTTGCTACATTCCTCATGTCGTCAAACATAGGAACATTCTGAGCACCAGTTAACATTGTTAATTTCTTGTATGTAACCTCAGACATGTTTTCCAAGTTAAGTCTATCTCCCCCTATTCCATAGACATGAATGTCTGGATATTCTTCATTAATGATCATTTGAAGGAATCTGGGATACATCAGATATTTATTTCTTATCCTTTCTCCAAATTGAATATGAATCCATTCAAGATCCATTTAGCCATATTAAATCTTCTATTTATTGCTATGGCCACAATTGGAGATGCTATGTCCACTGGGAATGAGTTCCACCCAGCACTCCTCTTGGACATACAGTGTTGGAAGATATAACAAAGAAGCTTCCAATGATTATATACTCGAGCTCTGAAGAATTGTTTCTTCGGGAAATTATCAGGATGACCCATTTCCATGAATGTCTCTCTACATTCATTGAATGTTAACTCAGCCAAATCTTCTGGATCATTGTGACCCAGTCTTAATGCAGCTCTAATAGATTCTTCAGAAACTTCAATCATTCTATCTCTTGTCATAAATCCTCTGACAACTTTTCTTCCTTCATCATTTACTTTAACACTTGCTGTACTCCAGAACTTTCTGATGAGTCTGTCATAAATCACTGTCTGGTAACACATGGCATACATATATTTGGTTCTTAGAAGAAATCTTATCATCTCTTCATAAGAAAGTGCATCTTGAACTTCTTCGTTGAGCAAAGCAACAATGTTGTGCTTAGGCACAAACTTCAGATTGGCCATCTGTAAAATTTTAAAACAATGATATTAGACAAAATGTGAATTTTGAAGCAAATGATTTAATGTGAGTTTGAAAATATAATGATTTAAGATATTATAAACTGATGTGTTAAAATTAATTTGAATTTTAAAATCAACTTGTAATTTTAATTTTAAGTGTAAACACTTAAATTTTAATAAAAGATGAATTATCAAGATTGATTTTAATTGAAAATTTAACATTTTAGTTTATTTTATCTTATATCATTTTATTAAACTATTTAATTCCTGAAATGATGACTTTTATCAATTGAAATTTATTTTTCATTATTTTTATTTAAAAATTATGAATCTGTTCATCTTCTTCATCAAGTTCATCATCAAACGATACTGTTCATCGATGAACATTGAACAGTGTCGTTCAATCACATGTCAGATTAAACCAAGTTTAATATAACATAATGCTCGAAATCACTTGACAAACAACATTCAATCATCAATTTCAGTCATTTTTGTCATTTGAATGTTCAAATCTGAGTTTTTGACAAGTTTAGGGTTTGAACGCCCGAACAGGCTTCGAACGCCTATCAAAGAATTTCTATTTAAACACAAATCAGATGAATGTGAATCATAAACTTACGTTCACAATCACATACACACTATCAGCAATCTGTGATTTGGGCTCGAAATGATTTAATCGAAGAAAGAAGGTTTTGTCGAGAGTTCGAATGGTCAGGGGAGGTTTTAAGAGGGTTTTTGAAATGGGAATGAAATGAATTTGTCACAAGTGTTATATTTATACTAAGTAAAATTTTTGTTAGGCGTAAGAGCACTGTACAGTCGTTTAAGTACTGTTCAGGCACATTATGTCCTAAATTTCACTAAGTATTGGACATATGAACACTGTTCAGTCACATGAGGCCAGCCGTATGAGAACTGTTCAGTCGTATGAGTACTGTTCAGTAGTATGAGTACTGTTCAGTAGTATGAGTACTGTTCAGTAGCATTAGCACTGTTCAGTAGCAAGATGATGCTGAAATTCCCACACTAACTTCTCAGAAACATAACAACTGTTTAGAGACACAACAACTGTTCAGCCACATGACAACTGTTCAGGCACATAAGCATTGTAGCAGTTTTTGCACTTGTGATTTTTCAAATCTTCTCCTGCACACTGTTTAAACACATTAGTAATATTTCATACTAATATTTAAACAATTTGCATATTTTTGACTTTTCCCTCAAATTTACACTTTTGACCCCTAAAATTGAACTTTTTACATTTTGACCCTTCATTTTAGTTTCAAAATAAACAAACCAATTTTTCTTGTTTTCAACATTTGAAAGAAGCTTTTCCTCTTGCTAAAATTTATGAGATCATTTTATCATAGATAAAAGCTTTACATTATCAAACACACACATACTTTGAACTTAAAGCATCATCCTTTCAATTCAACATGATCATGTTGATTTTCTGAGAATATTCTTATTGAGTTATTGCTCCCCCTAAACTTTTAAGTTTTTGTAAAACTTAGAAGTTTACCAAGAGATCATAAGAATATCACACTTAACATTGTTATATTGCCTGCACACAAGAAAACATGCATAAAATCAAAATTAAATCAGAATGAAAATCTAATATTTACAATAGAATCATTGATTGCAGTGAGATCATATTAGTGAAGATCAGAACATTAAAAGAAAAAAATATGTGAATAGTCATAGACAATAATTAAATCCTGATCAAGTGTGTTCCAGGTCAGTGACATCACAGTAAAGGAGACACAAGATCTAAGGACAGAAAATGAGTGTTTTTGACAAAAATTATCAGCTCACTTACTTTTTCAATTCTTGGATTGATTAGGGTAGAATTATATATGACAAGATGTGACTCATACCAAGACTCAGAGGATCAACTATCATCAAGACATGCAAGAAAGCACACATTCTCAACTTATTACCTAACAAATATGCATAACCAGAGCTCATGTTACTTAATTGAATAGAGAATGATCATGGATAACCATTTGATCAACTCTAACCATCCATTTGAATGGGTTGTGCACATTGGCATCTTTGTGTATTCATCTAAGTACTTTTGAGTGTATTAGCTTATCAGATTGACTGCTTGCTAAGCTACCCCCACTCATACCTGATGATAATATGACTAATCATGAGATCTGTTACAAGCATCATTCACTTCTCTGTTATGAGTCATCATAGACCTGAAGTGCTGAGATATCCTCTGTTGTAAGTCATTACAAACCTGGATATAAAAACAGTTGGCAGATCTATTTACTAAAGCTTTTCTACCAGGAAGGTTTGAGTATTAGTGGAGTCAATTGGTCTTATTAACCATGTGTAAACTTGGTTACTAATTTGAATCTTTCCATGATCAAATCCTTTCCTAAATCTAAAGGTCTTCATAAGGGTAACTTTTCATAGTTATTTGCCTGATTGTTTGTGTGTGTGTGCTTTCTTTTATAGAAAAACAAAATACAAAATTAGAAAACTCCAAAATCAAATAACAAATATAAATCAAAAACTCCAAAAAATAGAGTTCTTTTTGTTTCTAATTCATTTTTTAGGAATGAATCTGTGTTTGCCTCATGTGAGAAATGATAATACATTAGTAAGATCAGTTGCATACATCACTCGTTAATAAAGTCTGACATGATCAGAATATGATGTGTAGACAATATCATGCTAATTAAACCTTTTTCAGAATTATCTCTTAGAAAATGATATCGAATTTCGATATGTTTTGTTTTTGAATGTTGAACTGGATTAGCTGTAATGAACATAGCAGCAGTGTTATCAATGTAAATGGGTGTTTTAAGAAAATTGAACCCATAATCTAGCAGTTGGTTTTGCAACCAAAGGATTTGAGAACATCCTGCTGATGCAGCTATGTACTCAGCTTCTGCAGTTGAGACAGAAACATTTGTTTGTTTCTTACATTGCATGAAACTAATCTGGGTCCAAGAAACTGACAACCACCCGTTGTAGATTTTCTGTCTTGACAGCATCCACCTTAATCACTATCTGTGTATCCATGTAACTCAAAATTACCCTCGTAAGGATACCAAAGCCCTAAAGCTGGTTTACCTTTGAGATACCTGAATATTCTCTTGACAGCAATTAAGTGAGATTCTTTCGGGTCTGATTGATACCTTGCACAAACACAAACAGCATACATGATGTCTGGTCTTGATGCAGTAAGATACATCAAAGAACCAATCATAGATCTGTATAGAGTTTGGTCTACTGATTTTCCTTTAGGATCAGGCTCAATCTTGGTGTTTACGTCAGCTGGAGTTCTTATGGACTGACAATCATGCAGTTTGAATTTCTTCAAGAGTTTGTCAACAAACTTTTCTTGATTGATGAAAATACCATCTGCAGATTGTTGAACTTGCAATCCAAGGAAGAAATTGATTTCTCCCATAGAACTCATTTGAAAACGAGATTTCATGATTTCTTCAAATTCATTGCACAACGTTGGACTGGTAGAACCAAATATGATATCATCTACATACACTTGCACACATAAGAGATCATCATTATCCTTCTTTATGAATAAAGTAGGATCGATTTTCACTCTTGTGTATCCATGTTAGATTAAGTGTTGAGATAATGTTTCATACCAAATTCTAGGAGCTTGATGTAGGCCATACAAAGCTTTGCTAAGCTTATACACCCGATGTGGAAATTCTGCATCCTTAAAGCCCGGAGGTTGCTTCACATACACATCATCAGAGATTGGACCATACAAGAATGCACCTTTGACGTCCATTTGATACACCCTGAATTTCATGAATGATTCATAAGCCAGGAAAACACGAATGGATTCGAGTCTTGCAACTGGAGCAAATACTTCATCATAGTCAATTCCTTCTTCCTGTGTGTATCCTTGTGCAACAAGTCTAGCTTTGTTTCTTATAACAATGCCACGATCATCAGTTTTATTTCGAAACAACCATTTCATGCCTATGGCATTTTCTCCTTCAGGTAATTCCACTAACTTCCACACTTCTTGTTTGCGAAATTGAAGAAGTTCTTCTTGCATTGCTTCAATCCAACCATTGTCCTGTAACGCCTCGGTGACGCTTTTAGGAACAATCTGTGAAAGAAAACAAGAGTATAAACAAACATTTTCATGTTCAGATTTACTCCTAGTAGTTCTTTCATTCAGAGGACCAATAATCTGTGATGTTGGATGGTTCCTGTGGATACGAGATGTCGGTATCTCAGATCCTTGAACGTTAACATCCAGATTTGTTTGGATCAGATTGGAGAGCTGTTGCAATAAGGTAGAAGAATGTGGAGTGAAATTTGGAACTTGAGTCGGTGAATTGATAAACTAATCAAGGTTACTATGAGCAATTGCATCTCCAGAGATGGAAGATGTGCCAGACTCAGGTTGTCCAATTTCTATACCATCATTAGGAATAGGTTGAGATTCTTCTTGATCTGCTGAAACTGAATGATCTGAAGCTGAAGAAGCATGAACATTATCATTAAATTGTATTGTTGAATCCTTGACAAATGAGAAGAATGGATAATCTGGGCGAGCATCATCTGAATCATCATAATCTGAATCATCACTGAAAGATCCAAGATCTCCTCTTGAGTTCTTATTACCTGTAAAATCATCAGATTGATTAAGCAAGTTAGGTTGAAATGAGTTTGACAAAGAATCTATATCAAATAACCATGCAGGACCATTTGAAACTGATGGAAAAGAATTTTCCAGAAATTTAACGTTGAATGTTTCATTAATAGTGTTTATCCTAGAGTTATAAACTCGATAGGCTTTGGAAACAGATGAATATCTAACGAAAAATCCATTATCAGCTTTTTCTTCAAATTTTCCTAAATGATCACTTGAGTTTAGAATCATAACTGGACAACCAAATGATTTTAAAAAATTTATGTTTGGTTTCCTGTCAAACATTAACTCATATGGAGTTTTCTTTTTATCTTTCACAAGCAAGATTCTATTCTGAATAAAACAGGCTATGGATATTGCTTCATCCCAGAAAGTGATAGGAATTTTAGCATCAGCTAACATAGACTGTGCAGCTTCAATCAGAGTTCGGTTCTTCCTTTCAGCAACTCCATTTTGTTGTGGAGTTCTGGGAGCACTGAACTGATGAACTATCCCTTTTTCTGCACAAAACAAATAAATGTTAGCATTTTTAAATTCAGTTCCATTATCACTTCTTATTATCTTCACTTTTTGTTCAAGCTGATTTTCAACTTTATTAATAAATTCTTTTAGAAGATCTGCAGTTTCAGATTTAGCATGAAGAAAGAAAACCCAAGAAAATCTTGTATAATCATCTATGATGACTAAACAGTATGATTTTCGACCAATACTCCTAACATTAGTTGGTCCAAAAAGGTCCATATGTAACATCTGGAGTGGCTTGGTGTTTGAGTTTATCAGCTTGGACTTGTAAGACGCTCTATGTTGTTTTCCCTTCAGACATGCTGAGCAATGATCAGTTGTTGAAAACTTCTTAGAAGGAAGTCCAATAACGTGATTTCCTGCTACAAGCTTGTTCATGTTTTTGAAGTTTGAATGACTGAGACGTCTATGCCAAAGCTGGCTTTCATCATTTGATGCTTTAGCAATCAGGCAAGTTGTTTCTGTTTCAGGATCTACTTGAGACATATCCAGTTTGTATACATCTCTGTCCCGTGCAGCTTTAACTATGACCCAATCATTGCTAATCTGAAAACCTGGTTTCAAGACATAACAGTGAGAATCATCAAAAAGAACAGAATAGGATTTGTCACAAATTTGGGAAACACTTAATAGATTAAAGTTCAACTGTGAACAAAAGTTGACTTTATCAAAACTGATAATCCCATTTGACACTGTTCCCTCTCCTGTTATCTTTCCACCTGCATCACCTCCAAAAGCAACATGTGTTCCATCTTTTAACTAAAATCTTGCAACAAGGCTTGATTGCCTGTCATATGCCGGCTACACCCACTGTCAACATACCATGAGTTTATTGGTCTCCGTGGGCGTACCTGCATTCAAAAACAGTTTAAGAAGAGTTAGTAACCCAAGCCGAGATGGTCTTGGGCTTGCCAAATTTATCAACAATTGTAAACTGTTTAAAATGAAGTTTGTTTACATCAGGTTTCTTTTGAAATTTAGCATTTTCAATTCCTTTTTGAAAAACATGATGATTGTCTTTTTGTTGTTTTGTTTTCAAAGCGTTATATCTGTTTTCAAGATCATCATCAAGAAATCTTGAACCATTTGAGAATGTTCCTTTGTTTATTCGCACAGATCGTGGAATGAACTTTCCTGGATTGTATTGCTGTGATTTGACAAAGTATTGATTATCGTAATCAGAATTGTTTCGTTTGAAAGATCTCAGACCCAAGGAAGGTTGTTGTTGTTGTGAATACTTAAACCCAATATTCTAATTTCTTTTAAATTGTGAGTTTACAAATCCTTGATTACTGAATTCCTTCCTTGAAGAGTTCTTTCTAAAGCAGCAATCATTTGTATTATGATTTCTTTCATCACACAAAGCACAGTATTTGCTGAAGTAACAATCGGCTGTTGTGTGATTTGTCATATCACATATATGGCAATACTTGTTAAAATAACATCCTTAAATGTCATGATTATACATGTCACAGATATCACAATATTTTTCAGAATGTTTAAACAACATTTTGTTAACCCTTGAAGTAGAAGCAACATTTGATTCTTGTTTAAATTTAGGGTTAGGCAGATTAATCTGTTGTTTCTTTGGTGTGAATTTGGTCATTTGATTTTTAGGATTTTTCTTTTGGACTTGACCACAATTCTTTGACTCCTTGGATTCAAATCTTTTATGCACAGCGGAAGTCTTAGGACCTGAACTTGTTTTCATATCAGAGTTAGATTTGATCTTTGGTTTAGATGTCATTTTTGTAATTGTGTTCATGTCAAAAGTTCCTGCTGACACAAACTTCACAGGTTTAATTTTAGTATTGTTCTGTGACTGATTGATTGATTCAGCTTTCTTAGCTTTTGCAGCTTGTCTTCTTCTTTGATATCTTAATCTTGATGATGTTTTCTTGATTTGAGTTTTAATTGAATCTTGAGAAGATTCTTTTTGACACTCTTTATCTTCATTTAGTTCATTTGAACTTGAATCATCAGAAAAAGTATTATCTGTTTTAACCTCTTCACATTTTCCTTTTAGTTTGTTATTGATATCAGTAGATTTTTCACTCTTTTGTTCATTTTGTTCAATAACAGTTTCACTTTTTGGTACAAACAACTTCTTTTGCATTTGTTGAGGTTCATAAGATTTGACATTGATTGGATGGCCATTCTTTATCTTTTTTAAATCTGTTTCTTCATAGATTTCAACATTTATCTTTGTTGAGTTCTTTTGGTCTTGATATTCTTTAAGCTTTGCTTTATTTTCTAGTGAATGATCATGAGTGTTAAAATTTTCAGATAATGTATTTGAGATTGATTCAGGCATAGGTTCATGAGTAAAACCTAATCCTATTCTATCTTTATCCTTTCTTCCATTCACCAGTTGCTCAACAATTTTCTTTGAGCTTTTAACTTTGGCCAAATCAATTTGTGTTGCTGCATGTGCCAATTTTTCTTGTTCAAGTGTTTTGGTCATCTCTTCAAGTTGTTTCTTAACAAGTTCAAGTTCTTTAAGAGTTTTGTTCCAAGAAGCTTGAAGAGACATGATTTTGTCATCAGCAATCTTATGATCTGATTTGAGTTTGTTGTGCTTTAATTCTTCTTGTTTGAGCTTATCACATATTTTGAATGAGTATGTTCTGTAGTGTTCAACCAGTCCAAAACATGCTTTTGTGCACATTTTCTCTCTTACTTCCACTGGTATTTCTGGATAAGAGTTAGAAGATTCAGTATCAGAAGATGAGTTAACAACCTTTGGTTGTTCAGATTGAGCCATAAGAGCAACTTCTTCAGTGGTTTCTTTTGGATCTGATTTGTCGCTCCAGTCATACTCTTCTTCTTGATCTGATTCATCATCTTTCTTAGGATCCTTATCTTCAGACCAGTCTTCATCATCAATTTCAGCAACTAGAGCCAGATTTGCAGTGAGATCAGTAGTAAACTGTTCTGCATATGCACTCCAATCATAGCCATATTTGATGTTTACAACCAGTGCCTTCTTTGGTTCCTCACTATTCTTCTCTTCTTTGGGTTCTGGCATAGGTAGGCTTTGGTATGGCTTTTGAAATGTCTTGTTAGCCTGTTGCTAATATTTCTGACTGTTTGAGCTGCCTTGACCATTTCCTCCTTGGTTCCTTGGAGCTTTGCATTCTCTAGAATAATGACCATAGCCATTACAGTTAAAGCACCTTGATTTTGATTTATCAAACCAAACAGTTTTGTTTGCACTGGGTTTGTAATTTCTGTTAGCATATGAGTGCTTTTGTGTCCTGTAAGCTATCATGACCATTTGCCAGTTAAGATCCATTTCTTCTACATCATCAGGATCCATCTCAAACAGATCTTGTAGAACTAGCTCCACTTGAGTCAGATGACTGCCTTGATAAGCTTGAAAGCTTGCCATGAAAGCTGTAAAAGCAGTTTTTGACTCTTCATCCTGTAAAATAATATTAATTACATCTTTCACTTTGCTAGGATTGGGAGAGTTTGAGGATGGCATCTCAGTTTAAGGTTTAGGCATTTGAGCTTTAGGAGGAGACTGTTGTTGTGGTTGAGAAGAGTAAGCAGGTGTACTGGTGAAGAATCCTGCTCCCACAAACAAATCACCTTCATCTTCAGGAGTGATCTGATCGTTTGCAAGAAATGCATTCTCCACTGTATTTGCTGGAGAAGCAATATACTTATATTGAGATGTTGATGCATGTCTGTCATTGTTTCTAGAACTTTCATCAATCTCAACTGATTCAATCTTTGCAATAAGAAGATCAAGATCCATTGGAAACTTTTCAGTGTGTTTCAACAAAGTAACAGTCTGTTTCCATGATGATGGTAGTGCATTCAGAAGTCTGTTATTCAAATCTCAAGATCATTTTTGATTCCCAAAGTAGACATTTCTGTTATAAGTTGCACAAATCTGTTCATCATCTGATTAATTGTTTCGCCTGAGATGTGCTCAAATAATTCTAGTTGCCTTTTCAGTTTCTGCTTTCTGAGATCTTGGATTTCCTTCCCTCCTTCACAAATAACCTTCAATGCCTTGTACATGGTATATCCAGTTTGATAATTTTCAAGCCTGGATAATACTTCCAATGGTAGCCCTTTACACATGAGAGAATATGCCTTGACATCATTTTTTACCTTCTTTAAATCCTCTCCATGTAGGTTATCTTCTGGATAAGGTTCTTGTGTATCTTTTGTGTACACAAAACCTCTGTCTAGACCATCAGTAGTCACTGGAATGTAAGGTCATTTTTCAATTGATTTCCATAGATCAGTGTCTATGGAATTCAAGTGATGTTTCAGCCTCAGAGACCAGTTTTTGAAATCAACTCTATTTTTAAGTTTTGAACTCTGTTTTCAGAATCTTCTGATTTCGTCATTCTTATATTTTTGATGTTTTTCTAAGTTTTTGAATTAAGAAAAGATTTAAAAAAATATTTTTGGATTTTTAAATTTTGAAAAAATTTCTAAGTGTCAATGGAGATGAGTCTGAACAGTGGTGATAAGTACCAACAGTAAGAAACGCCCCAACAGTGATGAAACGCCTCAACAGCTGATAAGTCTAAGGGATTGCCTTAGAAAAATTCCCAAGTGTAAGAATTCCCAAACAGTAGTGAAATGTCTTCACAGTTGAAACTTCCGCACAGTACTAATACTCCCACACAGTGGTTATACGCCTATACAGTGGTTATACGCCTAGGGTTAAAAAGTTTGAACAGTTGAGAAACGCCTAAACAGTGCTCAAACGACTGAACACTTAGGCAAATTTCAGTGATTTTCCAACCCTAATACGCCACATTCATCATGTTCTTATGAATGTAACGAACTCTGAAATTTTAAAATCCTTCAATTGTTGATGAATTGAACTGAAACTTTGCAATTAGTTCATTATGATGCCGATAATCAATCTTCTAACATCAATTTCAGTAATTATCAACAACTTTCACTCAATTTCAGAAATCTCAGTTCGTAAACACAAGAACAACTTTTCGAACACTTTTTCACTGATTCACTTAATTTTGATGAGATATACTGCAATTTGAGATTCAAATCATGTTTCTGATGATGAAACACAACTCTAATTCACAATATTTCACTTGAATTGTCAATCTATTACAGATTTCAGTGGATTTTTAAAGTTTCTATGTTCGACAGAACTTCAAAAACACTCAACCGAAAGCTCTGATACCATTTGATAGGATCAAATGCATCAATCTGTAACAAATTATGTGAACAATTCAAAGCAATACAAACAATTGTAATCAAAACAAGCAAATATCAACAAAATTCACAGTTCATTGATATAGCAAAGTCAATTACAAGAGTAAGAAAGTAGCAATTGTTACAACTACTAAATTCTACTCTAGACAAAGCTATTTATACTATCAACGAACTAAAGACTATCTATCTACAATTCTAGTCCCTATACTAAGACAAAATTATAAAAGACACACTAAGACTAATGTTAATCTTTCTAGAGGACTAACACCACCATCGTTTCAAACACACCTACAGAGATTTAGAAGCTTACATAACAAGGATGCGCACCATGCATTGCGGAACGATCTAATAGAACATCTCTGGGCGAATAAGGGGATTAAAGAGTAGTTTTAATATTTTGCATTGGGGAACGATCTAATAGAACATCTCTGGGCGAATGGGGGGATTAGAGAGTAGTTTTAATATTTTTTCTATCTATTAATTTCGTATGGTAGTTTTTATTTTATTATTTTACGTTGTTGTTTTTTTTATTTTAATGTAGTTGCGGTTTAATTTTATTTTTTTCTTATTTAGAATTTTTTAATTTAAGTGTTCAACTTGATCATTTGATATTTAATTCTATTATTAATTTTAATTAAATATATTTACAATAATTTAAATATCTTTATTTAAAGTAAATAAAAAAAGAAAATATGATGTGAAAAAATAAAGGTGTTTATAGGAAGGATAGTGTTGGGGAAAAAAGTGTTTGTGGGAAGAATGGGTGGAGTTGAGTGGAAAGCTGATGTGACATGCTGATTAGGACTGTTTGTAGGAAGGATGGGCTGCAGCATTGTGATCAGTCTAATGAAAGAGAATTAAGTCACCATCCTCTAAAACTCTATCATAATCTATACAAAATGACTTATATAAATGGGTAATGGAAGTGTAAAAGGTCATGGAATGTTTTCATTTAAAGAAATTCATATACGCATATTCTTAAAGACTTAAAACTAGTTACTAGTGTCTTTAGAAGATATAATTTATGCATCAATAAAACCGATTAACTTGGAAGATATAATTTATGCACTAATAAATTAAAAAATTATGGGTGAACTCCATATATGTTTGAAACATGAGATGGTAGCCTATCATGGCCCTAAGGTTATTGTAACCATTCAGGTCGAAGTTAGGGCGTTCGTGTAAATATATCAAATTTCACAATCTCGCTCAAGACACAAGGTGAGTTTCACGGACCTATTTTATATATTTATGATTTTAATTAGGGGAAAACATACTTGATCATATTCATGAGATGTTTAGAAAAAAATAATAGACCTTTATTTGTTCATGAGTATTTGGTCCCAAGCTCGAAAAGTGTCCTTAGTAGTAAGCGTATGCTATCAGTTAGACATATAGACAAGAGGTTAGCTAGTATTGTTCATACATATTATATGTGTCTTGTACACATTACGTTATACGGATACTATTATCACATCCATGTCATCTCCCACATCACCTATGATTATCTACGACTCTAAAGGAAAGTCCTTGGGCTACACATCACCACGACAGTCATGCGTATCTATGAAACAACGATCAGAGAGGGTTTCTACCCTTCATCACACTAGTAAAAATTGATCTTGGAGCATCCACAACTGTTGTATGTAGAGACAGGTGGTCCATCGCCAGTTCCTCCTTTTCATAGGCTTATGATGCACGCCCCAGCTGCTAGAGCCCAAAACCATGCTCAGGACAAGATGAATAAGACTAGATTCTGTTCGCATGTGATGATGCTAGATTCACTTTGTTACCACATCGGATTGGCGGAGAGGAAAGTAGAAAAGGCTGTACAGCAGATCTGAGAGGCAGTTTAGTGTGCGGTTGTCACATAAGAGCGTGTTGCCTTAGCCTAGGCATGCATGAAGACTAAAAAGGATAGTCTTGAGTTACAAATAGTTGCTTATAAATAGGGTCATAGTTTTGGCCCATAAACTAAGGGATGATGTTGTTTGAGATGACATGTTTGCACAGAAGGAAACCAAAGTAAGAAGTTTGGAGAGAAGAGAAAGTGGATGGGAAAACCGAACAAGAAGTTCCGAAAGCAAAATGCCAAGAAACAAGACACTATGAAGGTCTTTGCTTCTAGCACCGTAGTGTCAAAGGGGTTATAATGGACCTCATCCAAAATACAACAAATGTGGGTTCCATCATGTGCGTAAGTGCATGAAGCACGGGAAATGCAAGAAGCATGAGCACCTATCCCAATCCTGTCGAGTCAACACCATAGGGGAAAGAAGTAATCAAAGGTGTTTTGAATATGGATACCTGAAGCACCACAGGTAAGACTGCTCTAAATTTGAAAGGTCAAAACATCAACCAAGGTCGGGGCAGAACATTTATTCTTGGAATAAGTGTTGCCAGGGGCGTCTCAACGTTTTTAGAGGCCTAAATCGAAAATTAAAGCAGAGGCCTTTTAAAACTTTATCTTTAAAAACTTCTTATATTTTAAAGCACAAGCATTAGTTGATTCCTAAATCAGTTTATTCAAAGCAAATCCTAATTGATTCAATGATTTTATATTCTAATACGAACTATAACAAGTAAAAAACTAAAACAAATAAACAATTAGCAATTTACAAATCAAATAAATAGAAGCATATACAAAGCTAAAACAAATTTAGAACAATTAGCAATTAACAAGTTGTCCCTAGAACAAATAATTAAAGAAAAACAATTAGCAATACATGAAGCACTTTACCTTATTTAGGGAGAGAATCAATCAATCAGAGAACCCGTTCAGCCTAGGACCTAATCGTGAGTCCGTTACTCCACTAGATATCTGGATGAAATCGAAGTTTAAAGGCTTCTTAATTGCAATGAAATCAAAGAAGCAAATCATGATTCCACCGGATGAAATTAGAGAAGCAAACAAAGGTTAGGGGGTTTTTTCGTTACACCAGTGAATAAATCAAAGTTTTGTGTGGCTGGGTTCGCTTGGGGCAAGCAAAATCATAGGTGAATGATGAAATCGAAGGTTCGCGGTTTTTCATCTTAACCTTATGGCTTTGTTCGTCTCATCATTTCAACTTCCCCGCCCCAACCCCCAAAGGAATTGACCAATAGCATGTATTGAAGATCTACGACCTGCTGACCTAGGTTTCCTTCTTTATAGACTGCCTCTTTCTGCAGTCATATCCTTGCCGCGAGACATATCTAAACCCATCACTCCCACCTCACAGATGGAAGCTGTGAGGGTTAAGATGAAGAAGAAGAGCAGCAGAAACGTCATGATGAAGAAATGTTGAAAAGCATTGACAAAACTTATGCTGCTACTTCTTCTATAATTAACATGAAGAAGGAAGCTCTGAGACTCTTCACTCTCAAACAAACTTTCCAATATGATAAAGAGAGAGTGAGGAATTGGCCTGATCCTAGAGTGGCTCACAGGATCATTAAGAAAGATATTCCTGTGAGATACAAGAGCCAAGTGAAGAAGATCGTAGATGAAGTGATCACAGTGGCTCTTGTAATAACACCCTGGGAGATTGTAGATGAGTTCGAGAAAGCCTATAAGACTAAGCAATCACCCCAAACGATGTTGGAGAATAGGGTGGTTAGGAAAGGCTTAGTCTATAAGAGGCTTGAGAACTTCCGAAAGGATGAGCTCAACCTGCCACTAGAAGGCAGACATCCTGATGAATTCGCCTATAGGCAGATTACAACAGTTGAGCTCAAGAATGGCAAACAGGCCAAGTTTGCTCAGAGCTGTATGGCCGTGAAGGATTATTTGAAGGTGAGGCTGAGGACCTATCCATGGAAGAACAAATTACATTCCTCAGAGCCTACACCCGAGAATCCTACAGGCTCATACATGGAAAGTAGGTCTTATAGATGGGACAACAACTCTGATCCAGAAGGAAACAGACCAACATTTCTGCCATTAATAAATGGGACCAATAAATTGCTTAGAGGTTTTGGCTGCATTGGTTCAGGGGGAGTTTGTTGGACCAAAAGAACCAATGAGCCAAGATCAGGAAAACCTCTAAGTCCCACATGACATCACAACAACTGCTGAAGGCTTCATCAGCAGTTTACAAAGACTGAAGACTCAACAGCTGAAGATCAAAGATCTGAAGAACAACAGTTGAAGATCCTAAGTACTGAAGTCTGAAGTACTGAAGAATACAAGTACTGAAGACTTCAAGTACTGATGACTCAAGTGCTGATGATCAACAACTGAAGAACTGAAGATCTACAACTGATGCACAAAGTCTGAAGACAAAGACTAAAGACATCAGCTGATGACAACTACTGAAGTCATCAGCTGATGAAACATCTGAAGATCAAAGTCTGAAGACCAAGTGCTGAAGCTTCAGAGTTTGTCACAACAGCTGAAGAAGTTGTCTTCAGTTGTTGTGATGATATTTCTGTTTCAGTAGTTTGTAATTTTCCTTTTCAGTAGTTTGTACAACAGCTGAAGAGTTTGTTCGTCACTGTTATAGTTCAGTAGTTATAAACGACTGAAGAGTTTGTTCTTCAGTCGTTGTACCTTTTCAGTAGTTTCTTTTCAGTTCTTGTAATAGTTTGACACTTAGCATTTTGTAAGAAGATGTCAGCTGTTGTGACATCTTCAGTAGTTTAGTCTGTTATCAGTAGTTTGTTAATAACAGTTGATGTCACGGTCAAGTGACATCAGCATTAGGTTATTCTTCCCTATATAAGGAAGATGACCTAATTGTAGCCGCTGCTAATTACAGCCGCAGTCGAAGCATGTATTGAATGAAATAATCTCTTTTGCAGAACTTCTATCTTTCTCTATAACTTACTGTTTTATTGTTAAATCTATTGTGTTCTTGCTTGTTTGTTCTAAATCTTGTACTAAATCCGATGCGAATACAACCTAATTGATCAACCAAGAGACTAAGATCCTGTCAAATGGTATCAGAGCTGGTTAATCATTGATCGATTTAACTATTGATCATTTGAAACTGCTCTTTTGACATCTACGTTTGATCGAATTAGCAATTTGCAAGAATTAGTTATAGAGATTGATTTTCTGCTGCTTCTGACTGATAAACTTGAGGTTCTCATGGTTTTTGAGCTAGATTTGTTTTGTTTACCTTGAATTTGACTGAAATCTGAAATGACAACACTAACTAACGATCCTCACAATACTGGCTCCTCAACAAAGCCTCCGATGCTTGTGAGGAGTGAGTATAACATATGGCAACGTCGTATGCTCCACCACTTGTCTGTCAACAGTGCTGGTGTTGGAAGTCAGTGGTGCATGGACCATACAAGCCTATGGTGAGCGTTCATGAATCAAATGAGCAGGTTCCGAAGAAACCTGATCAATATTCGGACGAAGATCTTAAGCTGTTCGAGATTGATGCTAAAGCCCATGGAATTTTGGCTATGTCAATTCCAAATGAGATCTATTCAGGACTTTTGCATCATGAAACTGCTCATGATCTCTGGTTGCTCTGAAGGAACAATTCGGAGGAACCAATGAGGTCTTAGCAAATACTAGGGAAATCCTCGCCCAACAATATGAGATATTCTCTCATAGGAAGGGTGAGACACTGACTCAACAGTATGAGCGATTCTCTTGTCTTATTTCTGAGCTGAAAATGGTTAAACAAGAGTATTCCAATTGTCAGATGAACAACCGCTTTCTTAGATCCCTGCCTGAGAGATGGGACACTTATACCATTGTCCTACGCTTCAGTGCAAATCTGGACACTCTATCTGTCACCCAACTTCATGGGAAACTGCTTACATTTGAAAGAGAGATAGAACAGAAAAGGAAGTTGTCATCATCTGGCAAGCTCACTGATGACTTTGTCTTAGGCAATGCTGCCTTGATAGGTCAAGAGTCAGAATATGCTACATCTGAGAATGCTTATGATGAGCATATTGATTTCACTAGCAATTCTGAACATGCTTTTGTTGGTGTTGACAGTAGTTCAGGAGGTAGCAGTGATAACTTGTGCTTTCTGATGGAGGACTTGAAGAACATTCCAGATGATGATCTGGAAGAGATGGATATTTTGAGTCAAATGGCTATGATAAATATCAGATCTCAAAAGTTCTACAAGAGAACTGGGAGGAAATTTCCTGGTCTCTCTGGCAAAACCAAAGTTGGTTTTGACAAGAGCAAGTTGAGGTGTCACAAGTGCCAGAGGCTTGGACACTTTGCTAGAGAGTGTAGATCATCTGGATCTAACTCCTCTGCACCCTTTGTGACTTTTCCAAGCAATAGCTCACAACACAGAGGGCAACACTCCACCAGTTCCATTCATCCATCACCAGCACAGGCATCTCCTGCATACTTTGTGCCTCAGGGTCATATGCCATACCCATACCCCTGCTACTACATGCCTCAGCCAAGTCAAGTTCAAGCACCCCCTGCTCAGCAACCACATGCTCTCCCTGAGCCTCAATCTACCCAATCTCATCATCAACCCCAACCTCAACAACACAGCTTTTTCACCCCAGGAGTTGTTGACTGGAGTAGTTTACCAGATGATTTATCTGGTCAAGAACAACTATTCCAAGGTGCTGGTCAACAGGGTGGTGATCATCCTTTTGGGAACCTTGCTCTCATGGCCCTGGAGTCTGCTGATGGGCCATCATCACAGGTATCCTCTGAGGCTAAAGCCAAGCTGTGTTCTGATTCATGTATAGCAGCATTTGCTTCTATTAGAGAGGCAAATGTAGCTTTAATTGATAAAAACCTTGAGCTAGAGCAAACCATTTCCAAAAAGAAAGCTGAATTTGAGGCTGCACTTAATGATAAAAATGATGAGATTTATAAGCTTAAATGCTAAATAAAAGATGATAAGGCTAGGGAAGATGTACTTCTGGAGAAGTACAGAGACCTCAAGGAAACTCTTGCAACCACCTAAGTAGAGTGTGATCGATGGGTGCAATCCTGCAAGGGTTTTGAAATGCTTCTTAGTAAGCAATCAGCTTCCAATGTGAAGTTTGGCATTGGTTATAATCACACTGCTCCTCCTACAGATTTCACTTCAAGAGCAGAAGTTGAATCTGATGGAGAGAGCAATAACCAATCCTCCTCATCATGTGACCTACTATCTGATACAGCATCATCAGAGGTAGAGGTCAGCATTAACTCTCAAAACCAATCAGCTGATGCTACAACAGCTGATGGTTCAAATGCTGACTGTCACATGATCAAAGAGTTGATCAACTCAGGTGTTGTCTCTAGAAGTACTGAAAGTACTGGAGAGCAAGTGATAACACCTGAAGTTCAAACCCCAACTACTGCATGTACTGAAGAGAAGAAAACTGCAAGTAGAAAGGGTTTGAAGCCTAATGAAGAGGATGTCAGGAAAGCAGGTACTACAAGGAAGAAAACTGCAAGTACTGACAGCAAACAGCTGAAGAACAAGTCTTCAGCAGTTTCATCTTCTTCAATAGATGATCAACATAAGATGAAGAAGAAGCCATGTGAGATATGTGGCTTGTTCAATCATCTTACTGATGATTGCTGGTACAAAAGAGGTTCCAAACTCAAACAAAAGGAGAAAATTAAAGAGCAAATGAATAAAATGAAAAATGAGTTTGAAACCAAGTTTGTACTAGCAACATCAAAGCCTGAAACCCCTAAGCCCAAAAGCAAATCCAAAAAAAGGTAGGGGTTACTCAGAAAACAGCTGAGGTTGCTCAAAAGAAGATGGTGCAACATAGGAATCCATCATCAGTAAGCCCCAATGTGTCTGAAGAGCTGAAAGCTTTATCATAAAGTCAGACACAACTTGTGATGATGGTTCAGCATCTAATGGGAAGAGTCAACCAACTAGATGCTCCTGTGTTGAAACCACAGAAGAGGAAATCCAAGCCAAAGGGTTCCTCTTCTACACCACCTCCTTCACCTCAGGCTGTCACACATAACACACCTGTTAGTGTTGCACCTGTTGTTGAGAACAGACCCAAAACCAAAAAGGTTTGGGTCTCTAAAACTAACTAACTTGTTGTTATGATTGCAGGGTTCTTCAACATGCCAAAGAAGCATCTGGTATGTAGACAGTGGAGGATCCATGCATATGACAGGAAGCAGTTCCCTTCTTAATGACTACTCTCAAGGAAAGAAGGGATTTGTCTCCTTTGGCAATGATGCAAAGGGTTACATCATCGGAAAAGGCTTTGTTTCCAATGGGGAAATAAGGTTTGATGATGTTAACCATATGGAGAATCTCAAGTACAATCTCTTGAGTGTCAGTCAAATGTGTGATAAAGGCCACGTTGCCCTTTTCACAAGCCAGAACTGTCAGATTCTGTCATCCAAAGTTCTAAATGTGATTGACAAGGTGTTGGATGAATATACTCTCCTGAAGGACAACAGGACAGGAAGAGTATATGCCTTAGATCTTTCCAAAAAGATAGATCTAAAAGGCCATCCTTGCCTATTCTCCAAGGCCTCTCCTCAAGAGTCTACTCTATGGCATAGAAGGCTGGGGCATGTTAATTTCAAGAACATGAATCAGCTGATAAGTCATGGTTTAGTAAGAGGATTGCCTTTGAAGGAGTTCAAGTGTGAAGACAACTGTACTGCTTGCTTAAAGGGAAAACAACACAAAGTTTCATTCCCTTCAATAGAAGAACCAAAGTCCACTGCCTGCTTGCAGCTCCTGCACATGGATCTCTTTGGTCCTGTCAGAGTGATGAGCATGGCAAAGAAGAAATACTGCCTGGTAATTGTGGATGATTACTCCAGGTTTGTATGGACTTTCTTCTTGCACTCCAAGGATGAAGCTGCCAAGGCTATAATAAACTTTGTGTTATTTGTAGAGAAGCAGTATTCCCTGCAGGTCAAGTGTGTGAGGAGTGACAATAGAACAGAGTTTAGGAACCACACACTTGATGACTTCTACCTGTCAAAGGGAATTAAAAGGCAGTTTAGTATTCCTAGAACTCCTGAACAGAATGGAGTGGTTGAGAGAAAGAACAGGACTCTCATTGAAGCTGCAAGGTCAATGCTGGCTGACTCAGGTTTGCCACTAACCTTTTGGGCTGAAGCTGTAAACATAGCTTGCTATGTGCAGAATAGAGCCTTAGTGAATCAAAGGTTGATGAAGACTCCCTATGAAGCACTTCATCATTTGGCCCCTTTGATTTACTTCTTTAGAGCCTTTGGGTGTCCATGTTTCATTCTCAACACTAGCAATCCACTCCAGAAGTTTGCTAGTAAGGTGGATAGAAGAAGAAGAGCAGCAGAAACGTCATGATGAAGAAATGTTGAAAAGCATTGACAAAACTTATGCTGCTACTTCTTCTATAATCAACATGAAGAAGGAAGCTCTGAGACTCTTCACTCTCAAACAAACTTTCCAATATGATAAAGAGAGAGTGAGGAATTGGCCTGATCCTAGGGTGGCTCACAGGATCATTAAGAAAGACATTCCTGTGAGATACAAGAGCCAAGTGAAGAAGATCGTAGATGAAGTGATCACAGTGGCTCTTGTAATAACACCCTGGGAGATTGTAGATGAGTTCGAGAAAGCCTATAAGACTAATCAATCACCCCAAACGATGTTGGAGAATAGGGTGGTTAGGAAAGGCTTAGTCTATAAGAGGCTTGAGAACTTCCGAAAGGATGAGCTCAACCTGCTACTAGAAGGCAGACATCCTGATGAATTTGCCTATAGCAGATTACAACAGTTGAGCTCAAGAATGGCAAACAGGCCAAGTTTGTCTCAGAGTTGTATGGTCGTGAAGGATTATTTGAAGGTGAGGCTGAGGACCTATCCATGGAAGAACAAATTACATTCCTCAGAGCCTACACCCGAGAATCCTACAGGCTCATACATGGGAAGTAGGTCTTATGGATGGGACAACAACTCTGTGTCCAGTTCCCCAAAACAGAGTTCCCATCCATACTATGCCAAACAAATTCTTAAGACCTCTTCCCAGGCTAGTGCTTATCAGGGTCACTTCTGATCTGATCCAGAAAGAAACAGACCAACATTTCTGCCATCAATAAATGGGACCAATAAATTGCTTAGAGGTTTTGGCTGCATTGGTTCAGGGGGAGTTTGTTGGACCAAAAGAACCAATGAGCCAAGATCAGGAAAACCTCTAAGTCCCACATGACATCACAACAACTGCTGAAGGCTTCATCAGCAGTTTGACAAAGACTGAAGACTCAACAGCTGAAGATCAAAGATCTGAAGAACAACAGCTGAAGATCCCAAGTACTGAAGACAAGTACTGGAGTCTGAAGTACTGAAGAATACAAGTACTGAAGACTTCAAGTACTGATGACTCAAGTGCTGATGATCAACAACTAAAGAACTGAAGAACTGAAGATCTACAACTAATGCACAAAGTCTGAAGACAAAGACTGAAGACATCAGTTAATGACAACTACTGAAGTCATCAGCTGATGAAACATCTGAAGATCAAAGTCTGAAGACCAAGTGTTGAAGCTTCAGAGTTTGTCACAACAGCTGAAGAAGTTGTCTTCAGTTGTTGTGATGATTTTTCTCTTTCAGTAGTTTGTAATTTTCCTTTTCAGTAGTTTGTACAACAGCTGAAGAGTTTGTTCGTCAGCTGTTATAGTTCAGTAGTTATAAACGACTGAAGAGTTTGTTCTTCAGTCGTGTACCTTTTCAGTAGTTTCTTTTTAGTTCTTGTAATAGTTTGACACTTAGCATTTTGTAAGAAGATGTCAGCTATTGTGACATCTTCAGTAGTTTAGTCTGTTATCAGTAGTTTGTTAATAACCGTTGATGTCACTGTCAAGTGACATCAGCATTAGGTTATTCTTCCCTATATAAGGAAGATGTCCTAATTGTAGCCGCTGCTAATTACAGCCGCAGTCGAAGCATGTATTGAATGAAATATTCTCTTTTGCAGAACTTCCATCTTTCTCTATAACTTACTGTTTTATTGTTAAATCTATTGTGTTCTTGCTTGTTTGTTCCATATCTTGTACTAAATCCGCCGCTGCGAATACAACCTAATTGTCAAACAAGAGACTAAGATCCTGTCATTTAACTAGTTGCAAGTTGGAAAAGGATTTATAAGATCGAGTTTTTCTCCTTGAGAAGCTCTGGTTTTGTTTGTGAACAAGAAAGACGAAACCTTTAGAATGTGCATTGACTGTCTGAGTTGAATAAACTAACCATTAAGATTCAATATCCAGTACCTCAAATTAATGATGTATTTGATCAACTTCAAGGTTTTATCTTCTACTCAATATTGATCTATGATCAGGTTATCACCAATGAGAATTCAAGAAGATGATATTTCGAAGACTGTATTTAGGACTTATTACGATCATTATGAGTTTCTCATCATGGCCTTGGTTTGACAAATGGGCCAGTGGTATTCATGGACCTCAGGAGTAGAGTATGCAAACCTTATCTCGATAAGTTTGTATTTATGTTTATCGATCATATCTTGATATACATAAGGTCCAAGGAAGATTATGAATATCGTTTGAAGCTAATTTAAATGCTACTCCCAAAAGAGAAGATTTGACTATTGGCCTTCCATGAGTGTTTTTTTATGCATTGTAGGCTTATTAAAATTTAGAGTAAATTGCCGTTTGCATCCATGAGGTTTGGTGATTTTAACCATTTGCATCCCTACAGTTTAAAAATCCCCATATACCCCCTAACGTTTTATTTTGTTCCCATTTGCATCCAATGACTAACGACGTTAAATAATCCAGTTAACATGTTATAAAATGATAAAATTACCCTTGACTCTAATCCCCTTTAACTTTATATCTTCTTTGTTTTTTTGTGACAATAATGTATCCAAGAGTGCATGTAATGTTTTGCACCCAATCTATCAACTCCTCCCTTGTTTGATACACTCAGTCATTATGAAATTATAACATTATAGAATTGAATATGCTAGTATGAATTGCAAACGAATTGTGAATTACAATTGTAAATTACGAATTATTAATTAAATTTTGAATTGTGAAACGTGAATTTAAGACATCTTGGCATAGCATTTATATCAAATTAAATAGTTGATGTATTCTTTATATCAAATCCAATAGTGTCTTTTTGTGGTTTCAGATCGAATGCAAGTTGGCCATTGTGGTTTTAATGCAAGTTGGCCATTGTGGTTTTAATATTTTAAATCACACAGTGTTTTATATTTGTCTTCTTTCAATATACTTTAAATATATTATTAAAATTTGGGATTGTGGTTTCAATATTTTATTATATTTTAGTTTTATATATCTAATTTATACAAATAAAAATAAACATACATTTTATACCTGCAAATCAAATTAATACAAATAAACAAATACACTTATATTGATATGGGTCTTAAGGAGAGTCCTGATATGCAGATACCCAAATTTAATTATTTTGTTTAAATCTCCACTAAGTTATGAATAATCTGCAACCATGTCCATCCGTATAAGATGTTCATGGTCAACAAACCCAGATGTAAGAATCAGTCTGTTTTAATCTGACCAAGTTCTTAGGAGTAAAAACTTGTAAATATGTCTGGTCTTATTTATCTCCATGCAATTAGTAAAATAATCGACAAGCATATATGTCATGTCGCCCGACCTCTAGTGAATCAAACAAAAAAAACGAGTCATTCTTAGTCACTCCACCACTTGTCATCATACATCTAGCTATAGTATGACCAATAGCCCGATGAAGGTATACAACAGGTTGTTCATTCTTGTGGCCTTCGCTTTATTATTAGCCTTATAATGGCCCTTACTAATTTGTTGCCAAAACGATTCAATTTTAAAATCTTTAGGATATCAGGTAAGAGCATTCAAAAAATTAGGTTGATGAGTTTCCTTAAGTGTGTACAAACTCATCAAAACACCAATATTGGTCACAGAAAGTTACGTGACACCCCCGCGAGCATGAAAGTGAAGTATTCTCATCAATGGAAATGACATAAAAAATATAAGCTAATTAAAATCATTTAAACATCAAAGACACAAATATATATGCTCTCACCAAATTAGCATGGAACGTCACACCCTCAAAATCCGCTAACTGGGTTTTACCGTCAGGCGTGTGACGCACCAGGATCTCAGATAGCACCAGTTACATATGGATCATTAATTGTAAAATATCACATTAAGAAATCAGTCTTGAAATCAAGCATAAATGTTTCAAACTTGCGGAAGCATTTCAAAAACAATAATTCAACATTTAACAAAGTCAACAAACATTTAACAAGATAAAACGATTGAGTTGTGATGTATGCCATGAATGCATCCTAGCTGGATCCTAACCATGTGCGTTCCTTGACCTGAGAAAACATGCTAAAGTGTGTCAACATAAAGTTAGTGAGTCCACAGGTTTAATCAACAAGTAATGTGTCAGAAGGCGATTCATATGGTTTAGTAAATAAAGCATATTAATAGGTAGCTAGCCTATAAACAAGTTACTTAGTGTTTCAAACCGAAGCTGACTGTGTGTGTTTAATGCCTTTCCATCACGTCTATCACAGATCGTGGCAATCGTTAGGTGAATTACGCACCCGTTCGACCTTCGATTAACTAGCGTGACTAGCCCGGGCGGGGTTTGTCAAACCCAGTAGTACTACTCAGAATTACCTCGCTAATCCCATTACTAACGGTTCAATATTGTAAGGACTTTCAAATATGCTACACTAATATAACAGGCGATATCAATAATACTGGCAACCATAATAAAATAGTGTTTGCATGTTTCCTCCCCCCAAGAAGGAAAGAATGTAAAACGGGCCCGTGAAAACTCACCTTGAAAGCACAGCAGTACGATAATACAAGGAAAAATATGTTGGTTTCCGATTAACCTGAATTCAGTTGATATACATAATTAATATTAGTTATTAATTATGAACATATAAAATTATACGGTTTCGCGTCTCACGACTCGGTTATGGTGCAAGGTTTGTGATTCCCCCGACTACGTGCCCATACCGTCACACACAATTTCACGCATCATAATGCAAAATAATCCATACATATCACACTTATGGTATTACACACACCCATAATATACATCCATATATAATACCTACATTTAATATCTATACACACACAATGTAAATATGAAATATATAACACACACATTCAATATTTCATTATATACAACACACCACCACATTCTCATCATACCCATGGCATAATGTAACTCCACCAAATCACCTACTGCCATCATCCACCTTTTTTCTTCTATATATATATACTAGTGGGAATGCCCGCGCGTTGCGGCGGGTGCTGTTGTTTTGTCACCTTGTAGTTGTTGTTGGGGTTTGTGTTGTGTGTGTGGTGGCAAGCACATTACCGTGCCCGGGTATAGTATTTACAATCTTACACTCTTACTAAAGTTAACATGATTAAGTTGGTATCAAATTGTCGGTAACACTATGTATCCATCTACCTTGACATCAAAAGTCACTAATGAAAAGCACATAATGACCATAATATAAAAGCAAAGAAATAAGACGCTTTGTTTAGGCATTTGGAAATTAATAGAGAGAAATTCTTTTGCAATTAAGTTAATACACCACTTTTTTTTTGCGATGTCTTCCATTATAAGTTGTTCCCAAAAAAGCAGCAACATTTCCCTCTTTTTTCTTTTGAAAAGTTTGTTACAAGATATTACTTATTTACCCTTTAGTCTTATTACAATACCATAAGACAGTAGATTTTGGTCCATAAGATTTCTTTGCTTTGTATGGATTAAGAGTTTTATAAACATTTGACCAATCTAAAACCATTCTATTGAACAGAGCATTTGTATAGGGTGTAGTAAATTTGCCTATTTGCAATTATCTAAAGAGAAAAAAGTAGTCAGCTCAATGTCGACAGCTTACCAGTTCTTGTCCTGTAGCCCGACAAACTTGGAGTCCAAGTGCATGTAATCCTGGGGAGTAGAATCCAGCAGCATCCAAGAGGTATAGCGGCTGATAAGCAAATGCTAATCCTGCATGATTAGAAATCAACAAGATTAGGTTAACGCATTATACAATACAATGAGAACCAACAGCTCTAAATGCAACATATTATATAGATTTCTCCTTGTCCTTATTATATACTATACTGCTAATTAAGATAATATGAGTATCGAAGAGGAAACTTGATAAACACAAAACCACAAGGTAGCATGGCCAATAATATCAAAATATCTTAATTACTATTACCTTCAGTTCCAGCATGCAACCATGGGTAGCATGTAGCTATAATCTTATGAATTCTTTTTCTGAAGCCTGTTCTAACTGACAAATCTGTATCCAAAACGCTCGCATGATTACCGATCCCAACCGAAACACCTAAATTCAAACTCATAACTCGTTCAGGTCGAAAACAAATAAATTGGAAATATATAACTGAGGCAAAACACTTAAATTGAATCCTTTTTAACTCCCTAAAACATCAATTTCACCCAAAACACACACACACTCCACATTTGACTACCATCTTCATCGTGACCTACAACTGTGTTGTTCAATACTATCAAATCGTTCTAAACTTCAATTGATCAAGGGTATCGATTGTCATCACTTCTTGAAACTCTATCACTCATCAATTGGATGATAACATCATCAGCCCTCGGAATCAATCTCCCCAAAATTCATTGATTTTAAAATAAGCCCATTTATATTGTTCACAACTAAAATTCCAATAGGTAAAATTAATCAAGTAGCTGAAAATAAACAAAAGTTGCCCAAAAGTGTATTTGGATGCACAGAATCTCTTAAACTGTTTTCTTCAAAAATTAGATTTTAATAATATAAGTTTTAATGATGTCTAATGCATGAATTACGTGAAGATAACCATCCACAACAAAGAATGATCATTTTGACCCAAATCCATTTAAACACGCTATCCGACCTACTCATTTTTCCATCTATTTTTTTAATACATGTACAATGACAAGTATACATACAGAGATAAATATAACTAAAAGTTAGCACCATTTGAGCCTAAATTCAGCTTAAATTCCTGTTCAGGCTCTTTTAACCCTTGACATTTGAGCTCAAACTCATGTTAATGAAAACTCAGTTTACACCATACCCTAATGCGTATGAACAAAAACAAATGATTTTACACTTTTGTTAACATGTTCATACCTTAATATCTGAAAATCCAACGACATTGTCAAGTTCTCCAAAATGAGCTTGTAGAGGAACTTTAATTTTAGTAGGATCTGCAAGCTGTGGAGGAGGAACTCCGTAAAACGCTACACCAGCATCAATTCCAGAGACCAAAACAGCACTTGCAATAGTAAGAGCACCACCCATGTAATACCCAGTCACACCAACCTATATCAGCACATTAGCATCAACTTAACAAGCGTTTTAAAGCAAAGGTAACACTTTTCCAAAAGAATGGTCAAAAGGGAAACAATAATACAAGCATGCTGCTGCACAATTACATCAACACAACAAATAGTTTTTACGCGTCTTGTGGCAAAAATATGCATCTTGTCAATAACATTATGTCGTACCTTTGGTGAGCCATTTGCCTTGAGCCAATTAACTGAAGCTTGGATATCTTTTATGGCACCTGGCCAGTCAAGACCATCCATCAAATGCTTTGCTTCTGTAGCATCAAGACCAACCTTTCCACGGTACAAACTAAAATCATGAACAGAAAAGATCTATTAATGACAAGGGGAGAATTCAGCATAGATTAAGTTTATGATCAGCAGCGATGTGCTTGAACTATGGTAAATAGATTACTCGGGTATGAGTGCTTTGTAGCCGGGTTCAAGTTGGGAAATTTTAGGGCATGGTTCTTGATCTCAAAATCAACTCCCTACCACTCCTGAATAACAACAATTCCAGGAGCATCATCTTTGCCAACCACATACACATCAAATGTCTGCAATGAATACATACATAACTCCAGATCAACTAATCATACAAATCATGTCTAGTGGACAACAAAATGAGCTACCAAACATCCGCTAACCGCTCAATCACATAATGAATTTTCAAATGTACTTCATCACTTGTTACGCATCTATGTTATTTGAAAACACAAGTGCAGTTACATATTGAACACCAACGCAAGTCACAACACATCATACAGTTTACCGGACTATGTTTTATAACCAAAGAATTCAACGTATGCTCTCAGAGTCGCTTAGTGCATTAATATAAAAAAACATGTCAAACCCTCAATGATACCAGAGCTCTCGAATATAAACTCCACAGCCGATGAGTAATAGATGAGTTGTGGTTGAGAAATGGGAGCACAATGCAATGACATATTGTTGTTATAAGAGCCATCAGTGACCACCATTCTTGAATCACCACCACCACCACTATAAACACCCCAAAACTCATCTTTTAACAACAACTAACAATATCATTTCGCTTACTTAACAACGTCATGTGTTTTGCATGATGCATTCGGAAAAACCATTCAATCAATAGGATTATCAGTTGTACCACGTGCATTAACGATTGTACCCATCAATAGATCCAGTTATAATGCTCACAGAAAGAATAAAACAACATACCTTTGCTTGCAATCCAGCCAACGCAGCTGACAAAATCGCTCCCTAAAATTCAACAAACACACAAACACAATCAATTCATTCAATCTGAAAACTAATAATAATCATCATTATCATAATATAATCATCATCATCATCAAAGCAACAATGAAACGTGTGAGAATCCAAGCAAATCGTCGATCGGTGCTGTTTGATCATACATTCTTCAATATACTCAACCACGAATCAAATTCTCATATTCCATAAACTCCTGCAAATCATCAAACACGAATCTCAAAACCCTAGCCGTTACAAAATAGGGCTAAATCGAACACAATAACATTCGAAATGGCGAATCGAACCGTACTTGTAGCTAAACTGATTATTGTGATTGTTTTGGCAAAAAGTGATTATGATTCTGATTTTCTGATAACTTATGATCAATACAAAGTGATTAACTGATTACTAACTTAAAGTAAATCACCAAACTACCCTAGATGACATTGTTTCATTTTTCTAGTAACAATGGTCACTTTATCATTTGTAAAAGAAAACACATCCAACACCCCCTCATTGACACCTGATAAGAACAATCACTGAATAATTAGTACACTCTCATTTCTGATCATAATTGCACAAGAACAATCACATAATCATCCATCGGTATCCATTTTTTTCAAATCAAATCACTAATTAAACAAATGAACAACATATACCAGGAGTATCGTAAGGAGACTTCTCATCAGTCCAATTAGCATCATCATCATCATCAATCAACAATGAAACCTATGAGAATCCAAGCAAACCGTCGATCGGTGCATGTTTGATCATACATTCTTCAATATACTCAACACACGAATCAAAATTCTCATATTCCATAAACTCCTGCAAATCATCAACAAACACGAATCTCAAAACCCTAGCCGTTACAAATAGGCTAAATCGAACACAATAATATTCGAAATGGCGAATCGAACCTTGTTGAACTGAAACCACTCGTAATAGGGCGGATCGAAGATCCCTTCGACTTTCGATTTGCCGTTGCAAGGGAACGGAGCATCGAGGAAGAGCTGGTAAGTATATATATAGAGAGATTACTTGAAGAAGTAGACGACCTGGCAGTGGAGATACGATCTGAAGATGAAAGATCGATCACCGGAAGCTCTAGAGACCCAAATTGAAAGGGAAGGGTCGGTCGGTGAGTGTCGATCGAAGTCGGAGATGAAACCGACGGTGTAGGCCCCGATCCCGGGCACCTCACGTTGGTTGTCATTACCCATAAAACATACATTTAATATCATTTAATAAAACCATGCAGCGGAAACTTTAATTTTTTACTATAAATGTTTTTGCAAAGTAATACAACACCTGTTACAAAATATCATTTGTTTGCATTACAATACAAAAACATTAACAAAAGAATGCCATCCAAAAGAGCTGAGTAGCCGCCTCGCGCCATCCTCAGCAACACTACCTGCCAACTGGAAACACATAAAAGTCAGCGTTGCTGAGTGAGTTCTAGTTTTGTAATAAAACATACTTTTACTTATTAAAAGTATCCTTTCGTGCATGCGTTCATACATCATACGTACACAGAGATAATATTCGTTATTATCTTCATCATTCGTTATTCATCGTTATCTTTAACTTCTCGTATGAATCCTGTCAGGCTTTACCCACTTCATGGCACGTAGCGATGATTACTGTGGTCGAATGACAAGGATCCCGTTACATCTTTACTTGCACATTGGATATCTTTTGTACCACTACCATCTGCTATACCCCGAACGTTATTAGCTACCGGCCGAAGTCATTAAATGAACAGCAAAACGTATGCCCGGTACTAGAGGTAAGCGGTAGGGGTTCCATACATATGGATACTTACTTGCACGCATTGAAAGGTAATTGTACCAATACCATATGCTACACCCCGAACGTTATTAGCTACCGGGCCGAAGTCAATCCATAGACAGCTAAACGTAGTGCCATAGTACGGGCCGAGGTCAACAAATGACAACAAACGTATGCCACGGTACTGGGCCGAAGTCTATGGAGGGACAGCTAAACATGGTGCCACGGTACTAGAGGTAAGCGGTAGAGGTACCATGACCATGGTCAATCACATAGAAGGACCAATCGCGTTATTCAATGCTTGCAAGACATAATTCGTTCGTTCGTTAATGCATGTATTCATCATCTTTCGTTCATTCATTCATTCATTAATACATGCATTCATCATCGTGTTCCTCTTTCATTATCTTTCACTTTACGTTACATAATACTTCGTTCGTTCGTTAATACGTAAAGTCATGGAAAGATATTCATCATCATCATTATAGGGACACACGCATACCATACATACATCATTATTCATAACATCATACATACATTCATCATCATACATACATTCATCATCATACATACATTCATCATTCATACGTTGTCATAACTCATCGTACGTTACCTCGTACATTCATCGTCTACCCAATCCTTACTAGTCACTTACCCCCGTATCCTTCCCAAATCTGGGACTTACTAAGCGTCATCTTGTGTGCAAAAGCACTAACTGTCCCTCCAAGACATCAGGGACTCATACTAGGACCTTATATAACATATCTAGTCCTCAATCGTACCTTAGACGAATAACACAGACATCATACCCAATGGGCCGTACATACATACATCATTAAACAAGTTTATTTGTTCCAGCCCCAAAACCATTTAAAACAAGTAAATGAGGGGTCCTAGAAACTCACCTATGCTTGACAAGCAGCCTCTCAATCAAGCCTTTAAGACGCGGGTAACACTACACTGCCTGCAGATAAGTTAACACTCAAAGAGTTAATTTCTGCCTAATTTCGCCACTAATTTCGCAGGTAGTTTTCGCCCGTAATTTCGCCGGGCGAATTAGCAGTTTCGCTGCTAATTTCGCTGGGCAGCACCGCCAGTTTCGCTGGACAGATTCGCTACCTCAAGCGCCCAACTTTCGTTGGAATTCCCTAGTTTCGCAATATCTAAGGTCAACTTGGACATTGGCATAGTCTCAGCGAAACCATAGTTTCGCTCAGGCGAATATATAGTTTCGCTGAAGCGAAACTGTAACTTCGCTGTAGGTTCCTCCAGTTTTCGCTGGACGAGACCTTAATTTCGCAGAACGAGCTGAAATTTACGAATCAGCTCGTTTTAGCCCAAAAATCCACTCCTTTCCACCCAAACCCTTGCATTATCATCCAGGAAGCTATATCTAAGCTTCTTACACGTTTTTTACCCTAAAACGTGTGTTTTGGACGATTTTTGCCACTAGAAACCCCAAAACCCCAAACCGGGTTTTTCACCAAATGTGGTAATTTAGATGCGTTTCTTACCTTGATTCTTGTAGTTTAGGAGTCCACAAACACTAGCCTTCGATTCTTGACCACCCGAGCTTCGATCCGGCACTTTCTCTCTCTACACTTTCTCTCTCTAGAATGGCGTTTGAGTGAAAATGAGAGTTGCTCAGCTGATCCATCTATTTATATGCCAGGCGTCCCCGGGACCCCAAACTCGTTAAACTCGTGACCCGGAGGGTTAACTCGGTGTAATACCCGCAACCACTCTATATTCATTAAATGGTTTTCATCCGAGCCCATCACTATCATCTGACTCGATCAGAAAATTTTCCGGGCGTTACAAGTCCACCCCCCTTATTTAGGTTTCGTCCCCGAAACCTGTCACTCTTCGAACAAATGTGGGTAATGCTGTCTCATCTCTTCTTCAATCTCCCACGTAGACCCCGATCCCTTCCTGTGCTTCCACTGTACGCGCACAAGAGGAACCACTTTGTTTCTTAGCCGTTTCTCTTTTCTATCAATGATCGCCACTGGTTGCTCCACATAGTTGAGCCGTTCGTCTACTTCGATATCCTCCAGCGGACGACCATATCTTCATCGGCTAAACATTTCCTTAGATGAGATACGTGGAAGGTCGGGTGAATTCCACTCAGCTCATCTGGTAGCTCCAACCTATAGGCCACCTCTCCTACACGGGCGATAATTCGGAAAGGGCTATATACCGCGGGCTCAGTTTTCCCCGCTTTCGAACCTAATGATTCCCTTCCAAGGCGAAACCTTTAACATGACTCGATCACCGACCTTGAATCTATCGGTCTTCGCCTCTTGTCAGCATACGACTTTTGTCGGTCTTTTGCCGCCTTCATGAAGGCTTTGATCTTTTCTAACTTTTCAGTCGTTGCTTCCACTACCTCGACGCCTCCCAGTTCCTTCTGTCCAATGTCTCCCCAACATACGGGCGTCCTACATTTCCTACCGTATAACATCTCGTAGGGTGGCATGCCAATACTGGCATGGTAACTGTTATTGTACGAGAATTCTGCTAACGGCAGTGATCGTCCCAACTTCCTCCATAATCGATCACGCACGCCCGAAGCATGTCTTCGAGTGCTTGGATCGTCCTCTCAGACTGACCGTCTGTCTGAGGATGATATGCCGTGCTAATATGTAGCCTCGTTCCCATCGCATCATGGAATCTCTTCCAAAACTTGGAGGTAAACCGGGTGTCACGGTCAGACACAATAGACACCGGTACGCCATGACGAGCTACAATCTCTTGATGAATAGATCCGCCAATCTTTCAGATGAATACGTCTCACGGATCGGTAGAAAGTGGGCACTCTTCGTCAATCGGTCAACTATCACCCATATAGCATCATACCCTTTTGGGGTATGTGGTAGCTTCGTAATAAAGTCCATGGTGATGTGCTCCCACTTCCACTCGGGTATATCCAATGGTTGGATCTTCCCGTACGGTTTCTGGTGCTCGGCCTTTACCTGTGAACAAGTCAGGCACTTACTCACATATTCCACCACATCACGCTTCATGCCTGGCCACCAATAGTCTTTCTTCATGTCTTGGTACATCTTGGTAGCACCGGGTGAATGGAATATCGAGTCTTATGAGCCTCATCCATAATCTTTCCACGTAGATCCCCGTACCGAGGAATCCACACTCGCCCAATCGGGTCTTAACACCTAGAGTGTTCTCACCCAGTTCTGTAACTAGACCTCTCATCCTTTCGGAGTTTAGACGATCTTCCTTCAAAGCCTCGTCTTGGAACTCCTTAACCTGCGTCATCACGTCTGAGGTCATAATCAGCTGGCAAGCCTTCACCCGAATCGGTTCGGGCCTTTCCTTCCGGCAAGGGCATCAGCCACCACGTTGGCCTTGCCCGGGTGGTAATGGATTTCACAATCATAATCTTTTATCAGCTCACCACCCCGCCTCTGCCTCATGTTTAGATCTTTCTGCTCGAAGAAGTACTTCAAGCTCTTATGGTCCGTGAAGATGGTGCACTTTGTCCCGTATAGATAGTGTCGCCAAATCTTAAACGCGAAAACCACCGCAGCTAGTTCTAGATCGTGTGTGGGATAATTGACTTCGTGGGTCTTCAGTTGTCGAGACGCATAGGCTATGACCTTTCCGCGTTGCATCAATACGCAACCTAGCCCAGAATAGGATGCATCCGAATAGACCACTAAGTCTTCATTTCCTTCGGGCAATGTCAAGACAGGAGCTTGGGTCAGTCTCATCTTCAATTCCTCAAACGCATTCTCCTGTTCCCGGCCCCCCACGAACTTTACGTCCTTGCGAGTCAATTTTGTCAAGGTGAGGCTATCTTGGAGAAGTCTTGAATAAATCTCCTATAGTAGCCCGCCAGCCCCAGAAACTGCGAATCTCGGTTGGCGTCTTCGGTGACTTCCATTGCATCACGGCCTCAACCTTTGCTGGGTCCACCATTATTCCTTCTGCATTCACTACGTGACCCAGAAATTGCACCTCGCGTAGCCAAAAGGCGCCTTGGAGAACTTGGCATACAATTTCTCCCTTCTTAATGTTTCCAATACTTCCCGAATGTGGTCGGCATGCTCTGTCTCGCTTTTCGAATAAATCAGGATATCATCGATGAACACAATCACTGATTTATCTAACATTGGCCGCACACTCGGTTCATCAAATCCATAAAAGCAGCCGGCGCATTGGTCAACCCAAAAGACATGACCAGAAACTCGTAGTGGCCGTAGCGCGTACGAAAGGCTGTTTTAGGGATATCTTGTTCCTTCACCTTTAGTTGATGGTAACCCGATCGAAGATCTATCCTTGAAAACCAACTGGCACCTGAAGTTGATCAAACAAGTCATCGATCCTTGGTAGGGGTATCTGTTCTTCACCGTCAGCTTATTCAGCTCGCGGTAGTCAATGCACATTCTCATACTACCATCCTTCTTTTTCACGAACGTACCGGAGCACCCCAAGGCGAGATACTCGGTCGGATAAACCCCTTATTCAGCAGCTCCTGCAACTGCTCCATCAACTCTTTCATTTCCGTCGGAGCCAAGCGATACGGTGCTTTTGCGACAGGTTGGGCACCCGGTATCAGGTCGATCTGGAATTCGATCTCTCGGTCAGGTGGCAATCCCGATAAGTCTTCGGGAAACACGTCCAGAAAGTCACACACCACTGGCACATTGCATAGCTGTGGTGTTGGCGTCTCTACATTCTTTACATAACATAAGTAGGCGCTACATCCGCGCCTCATACACTTTCCCGCCACCGCCATCGAAATCACCTTCGGAATCACCGTTACCCGATCACCGTAATATTGTCACCAGACTCCCGTCAAATGCCGTCAATCTAATCATCTTCTTTCGACATACGATATTCGCTTCATAGGTTGCCAACCATCCATCCCTAGTACTACATCAAGTTCCACCTAGGGGCATCACATGTAATCTAGCAGCAAACCTATGACCTTCTAATTCTATGGTACAGTCCTCTATCACACTGAAAGATTTAAACACCAACACGGTCATTCAAGGAAATAGCTCAGTTTATGTTAAGTACAGTAAGTTACTAATTACAGTGGCCAGTTGTGATTAGTCACTTACTCCACTTTTCGTACCCCAAGCATTACCCTTCCTGACTACACGTATCTAATCTAAATCACACAAACACATAACCACATTTCACACGCACATACTTTAATTAACTTTAAGAAAATACCTGATGGCACGCAGCTACTCAGATGGCATTCTCATTCTCCCTGTCCATTCTCAGTTTAAGTTTAGGTTTATTATGAAAATTTTACCCATTTTACTTAAACTTTTGCTCTGATACAACTTGTAAGGCCCCGATCCCGGGCACCTCACAGTTGGTTGTCATTACCCATAAAACATACATTTATATCATTTAATAAACCATGCAGCGGAAACTTTAATTTTTACTATAATTGTTTTTGCAAAGTAATACAACACCTGTTCAAAAATATCATTTGTTTGCATTACAATACAAAAACATTAACAAAAGAATGCCATCCCAACAGAGCTGAGTAGCCGCCTCGCGCCATCCTCAGCAACACTACCTGCCAACTGAAACACATAAAAGTCAGCGTTGCTGAGTGAGTTCTAGTTTTGTAATAAAATACTTTTTACTTATTTAAAAGTATCCTTTCGTGCATGCGTTCATACATCATACGTAACAGAGATAATATTCGTTATTATCTTCATCATTCGTTATTCATCGTTATCTTTAACTTCTCGTATGAATCCTGTCAGGCTTTACCACTTCATGGCACGTAGCGATGATTACTGTGGTCGAATGACAAGGATCCCGTTACATCTTTACTGCACATTGGATATCTTTTGTACCACTACCATCTGCTATACCCCGAACGTTATTAGCTACCGGGCCGAAGTCATTAAATGAACAGCAAACGTATGCCCGGTACTAGAGGTAAGCGGTAGGGGTTCCATACATATGGATACTTACTTGCACGCATTGAAAGGTTAATTGTACCAATACCATATGCTACACCCCCGAACGTTATTAGCTACCGGGCGAAGTCAATCCATAGACAGCTAAACGTAGTGCCACAGTACGGGCCGAGGTCAACAAATGAACAAAAAACGTATGCCACGGTACTGGCCGAAGTCTATGGAGGGACAGCTAAACATGGTGCCACGGTACTAGAGGTAAGCGGTAGAGGTACCAGACCATGGTCAATCACATAGAAGGACCAATCGCGTTATTCAATGCTTGCAAGACATAATTCGTTCGTTCGTTAATGCATGTATTCATCATCTTTCGTTCATTCATTCATTCATTAATACATGCATTCATCATCGTGTTCCTCTTTCATATCTTTCACTTTACGTTACATAATACTTCGTTCGTTCGTTAATACGTAAAGTCATGGAAAGATATTCATTCATCATCATTATAGGGACACACGCATACCATACATACATCATTATTCATAACATCATACATACATTCATCATCATACATACATTCATCATCATACATACATTCATCATTCATACTTGTCATACTCATCGTACGTTACCTCGTACATTCATCGTCTACATCCTCAATCCTTACTAGTCACTTACCCCCGTATCCTTCCCAAATCTGGGACTTACTAAGCGTCATCTTGTGTGCAAAAGCACTAACTGTCCCTCCACATCAGGGACTCATACTAGGACCTTATAACATATCTAGTCCTCATCGTACCTTAGACGAATAACACGACATCATACCCAAATGGGCCGTACATACATACATCATTAAACAAGTTTATATGTGTTCCAGCCCCAAAACCATTTAAAACAAGTAAATGAGGGGTCCTAGAAACTCACCTATGCTTGACAAGCAGCTCTCAATCAAGCCTTTAAGACGCGGGCAACACTCACTACACTGCCTGCAGATAAGTTAACACTCAAAAGAGTTAATTTCTGCCTAATTTCGCCACTAATTTCGCAGGTAGTTTTGCCCGTAATTTCGCCGGGCGAATTAGCAGTTTCGCTGCTAATTTCGCTGGGCAGCAATCCGCCAGTTTCGCTGGACAGATTCGCTACCTCAAGCGCCCAACTTTCGTTGGAATTTCCTAGTTTCGCAATATCTAAGGTCAACTTGGACTTGGCATAGTCGTCAGCGAACCATAGTTTCGCTCAGGCGAATATATAGTTTCGCTGAAGCGAAACTGTAACTTCGCTGTAGGTTCCTCCAGTTTCGCTGGACGAACTTACAGTTTCGCTGGACGAGACCTTAATTTCGCAGAACGAGCTGAAATTTACGAATCAGCTCGTTTTAGCCCAAAATCCAATCCTTTCCACCCAAACCCTTGCATTATCATCCAGGAAGCTATATCTAAGCTTCTTACACGTTTTATTACCCTAAAACTGTGTGTTTTGGGCGATTTTTTGCCACTAGAACCCCAAAAACCCCAAACCCCGGGTTTTTCACCAAATGTGGTAATTTAGATGCGTTTCTTACCTTGATTCTTTTAGTTAGGAGTCACAAACACTAGCCTTCGATTCTTGACCACCCGAGCTTCGATCCGGCACTTTCTCTCTCTACACTTTCTCTCTCTAGAATGGCGTTTGAGTGAAAATGAGAGTTGCTCAGCTGATCCATCTATTTATATGCCAGGCGTCCCCGGGACCCCAAACTCGTTAAACTCGTGACCCGGAGGGTTAACTCGGTGTAATACCCGCAACCACTCTATATTCATTAAATGGTTTTCATCCGAGCCCATCACTATCATCTGACTCGATCAGAAAATTTTCCGGGCGTTACAGACGGGGAAGGAGGCAGTTGAGAAGGCGCGTCTTACGAAATTGTAAAATGACTGATTTAGCCATCCAATATGTATTATAAGGTAGTAAAGATATATATATATATATATATATATATATATATAATATATATATATATATACACATATATATATATTTACCATTCACCTAACACACATACCCAAAATGTATAACCTGCATATATATTCACTAATATATGCATGTCCATAACCATGCATATAACTTCATTCTTTACTTTAGGTGTTTATCACACACACAAAAACACAGAATACACTCAACAGACACATACATAGTATATTCAAATACACTTGAGTGATATCTCATTGTCATCATAATAACCACGTAAATATATAATAATATATATATATATATATATATATATATATATATATATATATATATATATATATATATATATATATATATATAGGGAAGCATTCTATTGAGAACCATAAATATATAAAGAACTACTAAAAACCACATAAGCAATAGACATAACACCATGATAAAATTGGTAATACTAAAAGATGATGGTTTGATTCTATTTTGTAATCTTTCCTTTCATTTAACACCTCTCTCCTTAATTTTTTAGAAAAACTTTAAAATGTTTATATATGCAATACAATGTGTGTGGCATTGATGCACATTATCAAAAGACTATAGATATCGTGATTTTAAAAATTTATCTTAAAAATAGTAAAATTACAAACATTTTGATATATTTATTTAATAAATAGTATAAAAGTTAAAGTGGTTCTTTCTGGTTTTTTACAGATTTATGGTTCTCATTGAATGTCAGTCTATATCTATATATATATATATATATATATATATATATATATATATATATATAGTATATATATATATATATATATATATGCATGTGCGAGAATGCCTCCCTAAAAAAATCAACCGTGAAACATTTAGGTTCAACCAGAAACCACATATACATTCGACCGGACCCTCGAACACACATAATATAATATAGATACGTACACGCTATCTCTAGACCCGAAATCCAAACCCGTATCTCACGACCGGCCGTACTGAACACAACAAACACATACTAGCCCACTAACTGTGAGTGTTCATCCCTGAATGATAGCGTCAGATGGCACTCGGTCCATGTGTGTACGGTCTCGGTTAAGCACGCATAAGAATCATGAGGGACCCCGTGTGAATTCGAAACCGTACTTTGGAACTTTAATAGCACAAGGAGAAACTTACCACGATCACCGGAAGAGCATAGGTTGATTGGAGTTGTGAACAATTTTCGCCGGAGGTGAGGAGCGCCGAGAAGGAAATTGTCGACGAACACTTGAATTTTGGGTTTTGGTAACTGACGAGAGAGGAAAAGCTTTATGGTGAAGATGAGATCAAATGGGGGTAGTTAGTTATGATCTAGATAATTTATTTAAATTTGATTCTCATTTAATATATATATATATATAATATATATATATATATTAAATTAAATAAGCATCAATTTGTAATTATTGTAATACGACCAATGTTACAGATCTCATATGAAATGAGTAGTAGTAGTAATAATAATAATAATATAATAATAATAATAATAATAATAATAATAATAACCATTATCCTTAAATAATAATAAGATTGACTAATTTGCGATAAGCGGAGAAAGGTTAGATAATGGAAACGGAGTTAACCTGAAAAAACTTGGGTTGTCACATCATCTCCTTGTAAAGAAATTTTCGTCCCGAAATTAGAACACGGAGTCTACGAACATAGTGAGCAAGCTGGTCAGTTATCCGGACATATAGACAAGATAGGTTTTCTGAGAGTTTCTGAAACAAACCCAAAACAATGAAATGTATGGTTTCGCGTGAGTTGCGACATCATCCCCTTGTTAAAGGGAATTTCGTCTCGAATTGAAGAAAAGATATTTTAGAATGATACCTTATGAAGTAGATGCCTGATCGTTGAACAGTTGTGGATACTTTTTTTCATTTGATCCTCGCGTTCCCAGATGAATTCTGGTCCTCGCTTCGAGTTCCACCTAACACGCACAATAGGGATCTTGCTACGCTTTAGGGTTTTGACTTCTCGATCCATGATTTCCACTAGTTCTCAATGAAACGAAGCTGTTCATTGATTTCTAGTTCCTCCACTGGAACGATGAGTGATTCATCAGCCAGGCATTTCCTCAGATTTGACACGTGAAATATGGTGTATTCCACTGAGTTCCTCAGGTAAGCTCAATTGATAAGCTACTGGACCAACTCATTGGTAATCTCAAATGGTCCAACATACCTAGGGTTTAGTTTTCCCCGTTTCCCGAAATGAATCACCCCTTTCCAAGGTGACACTTTCAAAAGTACCTTATCACCAATCTAGATTCCAACGGTTTACGACACTTATCAGCATAGCTCTTTGTGTCGATTGCGTGCTGCTGCCATACGGTTACGATTTTCATAATCTTCTCAATTGTCTCGTGCACCAGCTCAGGACCCGTGAGTTGGCTTTCTCCAACTTCTGCCCAGCAAATAGGTGATCGACACTTGCGTCCATATAGTGCCTCAAACGGAGCGGCCTTGATTGAGGTGTGATAACTGTTATTGTAAGAAAACTCAACTAATGGTAAGTGAGTTTCCCAACTGCTGCTAAAATCGATCACACAGGCGCGCAACATGTCTTCCAGAGTCTGGATCGTACACCCACTCTGACCATCAGTTTGAGGATGATATGCAGTGTTCCCAATGATCGTTATAAAGACTGCCAGAAGTGTGAAATGAATCGAACGTCACGATCAGAGATAATGGAAATTGGCACCCCGTGCCGAGAGACTATTTCTCTTAGGTAGATACGAGTCAACTTTTCCATTCGGTCAGTCTCCCGATTGCCAGGAAATGTGCGGATTTCGTCAAGCGACCTACTATTACCCAAATGGTATCGCATCCGCTGGGAGTCCGAGGCAGTTTTGTGATGAAATCCATTGATATCTGTTCCCACTTCCATACTGGAATTTCCGGTTGTCGAAGCAAACCGGATGGCCTTTGATATTCCACCTTAACCTTAAAACAGGTTAAACTTCTGCTTACACAAGTGGCAATATCAGCTTTCATGTTTGGCCACCAGTATAGGGTCTTCAAATCCTGATACATCTTACCCGAACCCGGATGAATAGAATATTGTGACTTATGAGCTTCATCCATTACCAGCCCTCGTAATTCTCCATACAAAGGAACCCATATTCTTTCCATGAAGTAAGTCAGGTTTGACCGCTAATTGTTTTTCCAAACCCCGCATGGATTCTGCCTTTAGGTTTTCTTCCTTCAAAGCCTCAAGTTGAGCATTACGGATCTGATCAGGTAATCCGGTGTGGATGGTAAGCTGTAATGCTCGAACTCGTTTTGGTTTAGGTGTTTCCTTTTGTTGGTCCCAAGCAACACTTGAATCATGAATTTGATGAAGATTCTAGATCAAACATCATAAAATAAGATGAACAATGAAGAACATCTCAAGAACACACTCAAAACCCTTTGTTTGATCCAAAAATATGATTACAAAATAATTTGAAAGTGGAAACCCTAATCACTAGCTCCTCCAAGCTTAAAACCCTAATTGCATACTTTACTATTTATAGTAAATGACAATATACTAATGACACTTAAGACCCTAAACTATAACAATTAAAAATTACAATAAAACCCAAAATGTCTAAAAACTAGATAAATATATTTTGTCAACACAAATATATTTATTAACAATAAACATCCTAGACAATATATCTTCAACGTCTTGTCTCTAATCTTCATCCCGAACGTGTCGTGCTGACTGTTGTGTTGACTTTGACTTTGTTGATAATATTAGACTATCTTTCAGACCCAACAATATTCCCCCTTAGTCTACTATTATCAACGTCTTTCATCGTGATCAGCACCGATAAGTCAACTGAACTTGATCTTCAATTTGGTAAGCTTTACTCTCAATGTTGAGGTCCAACAATATTCCCCCTAGACTGATGCTTCCTAAATTTTATTGCTGAAGATCTTTATCTCACAAGTTCCCCCTTTTTCTATGTTACCCCTTGTCGTGTGAATCCTCTCAGTTATAACAAAAACCGCTTTCTTAAATCTCTGAGTGCTTCAGAAGATGTAGGAGGAGGATTCCTAGCTCGGTATCTTCTGTAAATTGAGGAACAGGTTATCTGGTCTGGTTCATTGCTCATGTGATGATCGGTCATCACTTGGAACAAAATCCGCAAGACAATCACAAACATATTCTACACATTTCTCGTTAGATCATTTCAACAAAACAAATAAACCCGTGTTTATCTGTTTATGAAAACAAGCGAACACGTGTTTGTTTGTGTGTGCAATTTCCCGTGAAATGCATGAAAATATGAGATGATTTTAATAGCATAATATGGAAGACCTAAAAGAATTTTGAAATGAAAATTTATTATAGATTTTTTTAATTTTATTTTATGTATATAATATATTTGTATTTTTATTATTATATAATATATATAATAATATTATATATATTATATATATATAATATATATATATATATATATTTATATTAATTACCGAACTGAATCGATCACGAGATCACATCCTCAAGATATGTTTTAGCATAAAGATGAATTTAAATATCGACAAGTAATGAGATCACACTGATAACTGAATCTAATCACAGTCTTTGAATGATTTTTGAAATTCTCAAACAGATCAATAACGATTGCCGATATGGTTGTCCACTTAAACCCATGCCCTATCTTTTTTAACAAGCAGTAGATGATTCGTTAAGGTTCGATTAAACACTTAGAATGCTAGGACCCCACAATCATTTGGCAAAACCCTCACCCAACCTCAGGATTTCTTGAATTTTGTTATGATCTTTATAGAGCAAGGCTTGTGCATTAGTATGCAAGTGATTATCAACAGAATATTGCATTCTGTGATTAATTCAACATTTAGATGATTTGACACTACTTAGTGTAAAATGATGAGAGCTCCAGGTCAGTACTATCGTACAGTAGAGGAGATCATCACGTTGTGCCGATGAGAGCTCCAGGTCAGTACTACCGTACAGTAGAGGAGATCATCACTCAATGTCAGTACTTCCGTACAACAGAGGAGATTAGAACAAACACAAGACATATAAATACACCAAACATGGATCAAAGATATAGCTTATATGATTTGTATCATGGTGGGTGAAAGATCAATTCTCAATCCATTTTTTGTCGGGACTCAGTTTTTGGTGCAGGCCAGAATGATTGCGTAAATCCAGATATCCTTAAGCATATATTTTAATTTAAATCATTATGTTGCTGTCTACTTTATTCTTCAGACTGAGTCTACCAAGCACATCATTAAAGAATCTGTTTGTTTTTCTATTATTTGCAATTAAAATTAAGATGCGAATCAGATAACATCATCAATTACTATCATTTCTCATTTTAAAATGCAAGTCATGTAAGGACAAGTATTTCAAGAAGATATACAATCATTTCTCAATCATCTCGAATCAAGTTCTAAGTTCTCTTTTCATTTTTATTATTATTTTTATATACTTATACTCTCCCCCTAATTTTTTATTTTTGCAAACTTATATTATTATTTTTTTTATTTTTTATTTTTTTATGTATAAAACTGTACAAAATAGAAATTTACAAAAGAAGGTCTTCCAACTACACTGATATCTAGATAAGAAATGAATTCTTAAGAATGTGCAAAGATGGTGAAGTGAGAACTGTGATTGTGCGGATAAAAATCCAGATTGTGGATAAAATACCATGACCATAATCTGTTTGTTCCGCCTCAAATTTGAATTAAGAACAATCCCTGTCAGTAAACCGTTACTAACAGGCCTCCTGAATTGTTCCTGCACTCATAACATATTAGTTAGAAGAGGAACCCAGGCCATCATAGTCCTGGAAGTTCCTGTTTCATCATGATAAGTAACAAGCTTCTGCACACAACCGTTTAAACAATCGGGGATTGTTGTATCCTTCTTTTTAATTTGCCATATTTTGTTTCGGTTCAATTAACTTGGATTTGAATGAATTAAATTTGGAAATCATTTTCTTTTTAAGACAAGAAGGAAAAATTTGTGTTGAAGCTTTGGTCATTTTCATCTTTGCATCATGTGAAACCGGTTTCACATGAAAAGGTTTGGAGGGAGGTTTTTCATCCAACCATTCAAAGATATGTTTGTTTACATCTTGATCCAGAGAAGCAACCCGTGTTGCCTTTACCGTCTGGAATATTCTTTTTAGACTTACATTTCGAGAAGTAATTTGTTTTGCCTTTACCATCCTTAGTAAGTCTTTGAGGATATTTCTTTACAACATGACCTTCTTTTGCACACTCAAAACAAGCCTTGAAAGGCTTTTGATGCTTGATTGACCCGTGTGATGCAGGTGGGGATGAGGATTGCTTTGAGCTTGTAGCAGATTCTTGCTTGTTTTGGCATTTGCTATGCTGAACAGGAAATGAGATCTTCACTGATTGAGTGGGATGCTTTGCAATTGGAGACGAGATCCGTATTGGTCTTAATTCAACTTTTGGAAGCTTTTGAGACTTGAAAATTTCAGGAGATATCTTGATCTGTGAGGAACCAACACCATCCTCTGTGTTTGATTCATCATCTGAGCTTGTCCAGTCTCGTATACACAAATCTGCTTCCAATGGATCTTGATTAATAGGATTTGAATGTGTTGCTGTTGTTGTAGCTTAATGATTAGGTGATTCCTGAACAATCTCTTCTTTCACACTCCGGACAGGGTCATAAGTAGGAATTTCACCTGCTTTAAACTTATCAAAGAAGTTAGAAGAAACAACTGTTACAGGTTTGCAAACAACAGGAACTGAACAAATCATTAGCTTGACTGTCAGCATCCGGTTTACTGTATCCTATACCAATAGGAGAATCATAATCATCTCGCACCTCTTTAGATTAACCCCTTCTAATCCTGCATGCAAACTATTAGTATCCTTCTGAATAATCTCTTGAATCAACTCATTGTAGGATGAGGAGTGGGTGTAGCAGAATAACAGAAAGTACTAGGTGGAGGATAAACATATGCATTATCCTCATGACCCAACCTGGTCTTGATTTTAGCCCCCCTTTTCTTTTGCAAATTTCTCCTGTTTCATACCCGAAAGAGTCCATTTTTCAACTTATTTTAAGCTTTCTTGTTTCAAACTCAGCAAGTGTAACTTGTTCAGTCAAGTAATTGACTTCATAGTTCTTTTCCAAAAGAGTTCTCTTCAAATGTTCTTTTCTTTCAAAGCTTCTCTCAATTTAATAAAATATTTTGATTCATTCATTTTAAGCTATTTGTTATTTCGTTTCAATTCATTTTCATTTTCTATTAACAACCTATTAGCCTTGTATATTCCAATTAAACGGATTTTACAGGCAGAGAGAAGAGCACATATCTTGAATTATTTGATAAGGAAGACCCATTATCAATTTTTCAGCTGCTAGAGCTCTGTCACATTGGCAGACTGGTGTGGTTCTTTTGTACTCTTCCACTGCAGCTTTTTTAGGTTCCTTAATCACTACTTCCATCTTCATTTTTGTCTTCTCAGCTTCATAACCCTCAGCTCTTGTACCCTCAGCAGCATACATAGCTTCCTCAGCGACAACCTGTTTCTCAACAACATCCCTAGGCACCTGCCCAATGTTTCCTTCTGAACCACAACTTCACATACTAACCCTTCTTGAACAACAGTTTTTCCAACCAGCTTCTCACCAATCTCACAATCCTTGACCTTTTGAACTTCACACGGGCTTGACCAAACATTATCACGGTAGCTTCTCCATGAGCTTCACACCAGAATTCTTTGAATGGATTAAAGTTTTTAATGAAGTCATCATCACTTTCACCACTTCAGCAACCAAAGCATGATTGATTTCTTCTTCTGATTCCTTGATTTCAGCACTTCGATCAAAGTTGATGAGTAGTGTTGTTTCATTCTTTGTATCTGCAAAACAGTCAAACCGGCTTTGAGCCGTGTGAGATTATCTGATTTAAAGTCTTCTGAAACTGACATTTTTGAACAATTTAAACGACCCAAAAATATTTTTCAAAAAAATTTAGAATAAATCTCCCCCGGGAACAATATCTGCTTAACCCTATTGAAAACCCAACCCTATGAGAAAAACCAATTTTACACAGCCCAGCCCATATATTTATTTTATTTTATTTATTTTATTTTAAAAAATCAGCCCAATTACAAGTAAAACCCTAACACTAAAGACTTCTTTGGGAAACTAGGTTAGAACTAAAACTAGCTGCTCAAAATCTCTATCTCTTACTTTCTTTCCAACACACATACAATAACAACAACCCAAATTCTCACTCTTTATCTCTCAATCACTCGAACTCTCTCTCGGAGCTCTCTCTCAACTCACTTCTCTCCCTCTCGATTTCGACAGGTGGATTGGTTGTGGTCAGACGGTGGTTGCTGTCGAAGATGATTTGGGTGTTTGAAGGTCGAATGAAGCTTCGATTGGGGTGGTTGCGGTCGGATGGTGGTTGCGGTCGGTCGAGTTGGTGGTGAAATTGTGGTGTTTGTACAGATTCGACAAGTGATTGGGACGCGTTGTTGTGTTCGAAGGTCGACAGTTGGTTCCGATCGAAGATGTGAGTCGATGATTTGGGATTCTTTTGTTGAGTTCAAAGGTTGACGGTGGACGGGTTTAAGGTTGCGGTCGACGATTTGCAGATGATTTGGGTTGTGGTCTGAGATGGTCAACAAGAGATGAGGTCGATTGCGGTTGTCGCAGGTCGACCGAGAATGGTGGTGGTCGATGATTGTTGATGATGGTGGTGTTGTAGCAGCGGGTGTGTTGGTCGACGGTTGTGGTTGTGGTCGCAGCGGTGATGGTGGCACTGAGTGGTGGCAGTAACCAAGCTGTAGTTTCGCTGGTTTTGGACATAGTTTCGCCGGAAAATGCGTACTTTCGCCCGGAACTGATGATTTGGTCGGAAATCACCTTAGATTCACTGGAGAAATTTGAACTTTCTTTCAGATTGTGCTAATTTTGTCAGTAGTTTCTCATGTTGAATGTTTGAAGATATGAAGAACACCAAGAACACACACCACAACTGTGAGTGAGAGAAACACTTTTTAAATTTCAAATTTCTTTCAATTTCTTGTACAAATTGTTTTGTAGATGTAAATATGATATCAAATGTTGTAAATCTATTATGAAATGTTGTAGATCTGATCAAAACAGTGATATGGATGAACACAAAAACTCAGATCTAGTTTCTCTCTCTAAAACCCCATTTTCTCTCTCTACGAATCTGATAATAAACTTCAAATCAGCAACTATTCTTCATAAAAACTGATTCAAATGGCTCTGATATCATATTGTTGTCCCAAGTAACACTTGAATCATGAATTTGATGAAGATTCTAGATCAAACATCACAAAAAAGATGAACAATGAAGAACATCTCAAGAACCACACTCAAAACCCTTTGTTTGATCCAAAAATGTGATTACAAAATAATTTGGAAGTGGAAACCCGAATCACTAGCTCCTCCAAGCTTAAAACCCTAATTGCCATACTTTATTATTTATAGTAAATAACAATATACTAATGACACTTAGGACCCTAAATTATGACAATTAAAAATTACAATAAAACCCAAAATGTCTAAAAACAAGATTAAATATATTTTGTCGACACAATATATTTATTAACAATAAACATCCTAGACAAATATATCTTCAACGTCTTGTCTCTAATCTGCGTCCCGAACGCGTCGTGTTGACTGTTACTTTGACTTTGATTGTGTTGATAATATTAGACCATCTTTCAGACCCAACCATATTCCCCCTTAGTCTACTATTATCAACGTCTTTCATCGTTATCAGCACCGATAAGTCAACTGAACTTGATCTTCAATTTGGTAAGCTTAAGTCTCAATGTTGAGGTCCCACACCTTTCGACTTAGGGCGTCGGCTACTAAGTTAGCCTTACCCGGATGATATTTGATTGCACAGTCGTAGTCGTTCACAACTCGACCCAACGACGTTGTCTCATGTTCAGCTCCTTCTGTTCAAAGATGTGCTGGAGACTCTTATCATCGGTGTATGGTGCCTTGGTACCGTATAAGTAATGTCTTCATATCTTGATTGCAAACACAACAGCTCCCAACTCTAAGTCGTGTGTCGTGTAGTTTTTCTCGTGAGCTTTTAGTTAGCGGGAAGCATAAGCGATCACTTTCTCGTGTTGCATTAGCACACACCGATACCTTGAATGGAAGCATCATAATAAAGTACAAAATCGTCTGTTCCTCAGGTAGGGATAGAATCGGTGTCGTAGAGATTTTCTGCTTCAGAACCTGAAATGCGGATTCTTGTTTGTCACCCAATTGTATGTGGTGCCTTTATGAGTTAACGCGGTGAGAGTTTGAGCAATCTTTGAAAACCCTTCGATGAATCGTCGGTAATAGCCAGCCAACCCAAGAAACTGTCGTACCTCAGTCGGAGTCTTAGGCGTAGCCCAGTTCTTGATGGCTTTTATTTTTGCTGGGTCAACATGTATTCCATTCTCGTTGACCACATGACCTAAGAATTGAATTTCTCGTATCCTGAAGCCACACTTTGAAAATTTAGCATACAATTGTTCTCGCTTCAGCAGCTCCCAAATCAGTCTAAGGTGTTCCTCGTGTTCTTCCTTATTCTTTGAGTAAATAAGGACGTCATCAATGAATTCAATGACAACTTTTCCAAATAGGGTTTGCACACTCGGTTAATAAGATCCATGAAAACCGCTGGCGCGTTGGTCAACCGAATGGCATACCAAAAACTTGTATACCTAGTTTCTGAACGCAGTCTTTGAAATGTCCTCATCTCAAACTCTCAGTTGGTGGTACCCAACCTCAGATCTATCTTGGAATAGAACTCCCCTTGAAGCTGATCGAACAATTCATCGATGCGCGGAAGAGGATAACGATTCTTAACCGTTGCTTTGTTCAATTCTCTATAATCAATACACATACGGAAGGTTCCATCCTTCTTCTTGACAAATAGGACTGGGGTTCCCCACGGTGATGAGGTAGGTCTGATAAACCCTTTATCCAACAGTTCCTGCAATTGCGTAGTTTACATCCCTTAATGATGTGAGTTGCCTCAATTAGTTTCCCATCAGCTAATTCTACAGTGTAACTAGGTTCCATATCAACTAAGGTTACATCTAGAAGTTTAATGAACTTGGTAGAAACAAACCTCCTATCAGCACCCGTGTCAAACAGTATAGAAGCAACACAACCATTCAGAGGAAACGTTTCACCCAGATCGGGGATAACATTACCCTCATGGTTAGTGTACTCTGGATAATACTCTGATGTAATATCCTTAATCTCGATCTCATCCACGCCTTGAAGCTCTTCATCACTAATAACATCGACCTCAGGAGCGTCTTTGACGAGCTCGTCTGGATTTATATGAACATGTCTGCGAGCTGCTTGTCAGTTAGGTCGTGGATGATCTCTCCTTCCTCAGAAGTGTAGCTCACAGATCGTCTTATGATCCCTTGCAAATCAAGAATCATAGTGAGCTGAGTCTTGATTTATTGAAGGGGGCGACGTCATAGTCATCTGTCTGTTGAGCTTCATTTTTGCCTTGATCGGGCATCTCTTCTGGTTGAGGAGCTGAGGAAGGGTCTCTGATCTTGATTCCTTTAGTGCGCCTCTCCTGAGTAGATGGATTTGAGGCTGATGCAGAGGCATCGCTTACATACTTTGGCTTAACTTGAGACACGAAACATCGATAAGCACCATTGTGTAGATATCCCTTTTTCTATGACTGCCGCATAATTAGCTGATTATTGCTGATTTCTTGTCTGAACTCCTGATAGAATATCCCCGATGATGTTTGTCTAGGGATGATGCACATTGACTCGAGTTTTGGGAGTGGTGGGTACTGCTACTGCTGGCTTTTAGACATGTTTTTCAAAGCTAGTTTACCATTTAAACTATAAAACGCAGTGGATATAAGGTTAAACATATGGTTAATAATCTGAAATTTTGATCATTTAAACCAAAACTAAAACCCAGAACAAGGATCATTTATATATATGAAATACATGCTATCAAAAATGAAATGCAACCATAGTATGTTCTTGAACTACCTTTCAAGAACAAGATGTTTACTAGGGAAGAGATGAAGATGATGATGTCCTTGTATGTGCAGCCCTCAAGGAAGAAAGCCTCAAGCTTTTATACCCACAATCTCCTCCAAACCCTACTTGCTAGGTAGTATAACACCAAAACTCTGTCTCTCTTGTCAACTGAAAATCAATCAAGTCAATGTGAACTTCAGCCCAAAAACTTCAAATCAGCCAAGGATTTGAGTTCTTTTAGAGAGAAGAAAGAGAGGAAGCACTTTGCATGTGTGTGAGAGAGAAGGAGTGTGTCAAGGGGAAGAGTGCAAGCATACCTAAAGTCTGTATTAAAACAAGACAAGGAGGAATCTAAGGCCTTGAGGGCGGCCGAAAATCCCAATTAAAATGGGGTTTCGCCCCATTTTAGTTTTATAAAAAAAGTTACACTCTTAGCCCCTTAATTTTATAAATTAAAACCTCTTTTAATTTTATAACATTACACACTTTTATTTGTTATTATTTAACCAACTTAAATAATGAAACAAATAATTTCTCATGAACAACTATACATATAATGTTGTTGTTCTTTTACAAAAGCAAAGTTTTAGAAACCAATTTTCTAAATTGGTGTCAATATTCATTTGTTGATCTCATCAACAATGATTATTTCTTGGTGTTTGTATAGCTGGTTATTGGGTATGACCCGACTTGATCATAACGTACTAACCACATCAATCTTGTATGTGTCTTGGCATTAAGATCCAACAATCTCCCACTTGCACAAGATTCATAGAAGATTGGTGCAAGCAGTAAATACCGCCTAACAACGGTTTACTACCCTTAATACATATGACTAAGTGCCATTCAATAACATCATCCTCTTCAAGTACCATACTTGAAATGTTTTAGGTGAATCAGTCATCTATCCTTTTGTCACAGATGTCATGTTAAATCCCAGGGACACAGAGTGATCATTCTCCATTGATTTAACTTTATCAGGCCTTAGAAATCTTTCTCTCAACAAATAAGAGGGACAAATCCCATCTTGACTACATACGTCTCTCACAATTACCTTATATCATACCTGAACTTAGACTTATGTATTGCCATATTTCAGAACAGCGAAGAACTGAGCCAAAGTATATATTTGGTAAATATCAAGACCCAATATGTATCTCAGGTTAGAGGATACCAAATGATGTTTGCCTTTACTCAAAATTACTTATGATCAATCAGGAAGATTCCATGTAGTATATTTGAGATGCAGGTCAATCCAATATTTGCATCTCACAAATATCTATAAACTTTGGCAGCAACCTTTTGCTCTATATTCATCCATATGAATATCTACCAATCCAAATTCATATAATCTTACATCATACTTTGTTCCCACAAGTATGAACGACTACGGACATTTAGAATAAACAATTTACCCATGGATTAAACATGCTAAATTGGAACATTTATTGAAATATTATAACCAAATAATTTTATTCAAGTAATAAGGTAGTTCAAAATATCCAAATACGAAATTACAGATCAAATCCAATCACTAGAATATCGAAGTCCCATGGCACAGGTATGACCTTCATGCTTTGCCTTTTTCTAGGAGCTTCGTAAGAGGATCCGCAATATTTTGATCTGTGTGAACTTTGTGATATATATCTTTCCTTTCTCACTTCATCTCGTATGTAGTTGAATCTCCGCACAATGTGCCTAGTCTTTTGATGAGCACTAGGTTCCTTGATTTGAGCAATCGCACCCTCGTTATCACAAAGATCTCTAGGGGGTCCTGAATGGAAGGGACAACCCCTAGATCGGCAATGAATTTCTTCAACCATGCAGCTTCTTGAGCTGCCAATGAGGCGGCGACGTATTCATATTCTGTATTTGATAAAGCCACCACATCCTATTTAGAGCTCTTCCAAGAGACCGCTCCTCCATTTAGAATGAACATGTATCCCGATTGTGATCGTGAATCATCACGATCTTTTTGGAAACTCGCATCCGTGTAACCTTTTACAACGAGTTCCTCATCACCAGAACCATAGATTAGGAACATATCTTTAGTCCTCCTTAGGTACTTAAGTATTATTGGACCAAAAGAACCAATGAGCCAGATCAGAAAAACCTTTAAGTCCCGCAGACATCATAACAACTGAAGAAGACTACATCAGCTGAAGACAAAAGTCTAAAGACAAAGTCTGAAGACAAAAGCTGAAGACAAAGTCTGACGACAGAGTTTGAATTTAGAGGTTGTCACAATGGCTGAAGAAGTACTCTTCAGTAGTTGTGATGGTTTACTTTCAGTAGTTGTCTTTATATTTTCAGTAGATTGTAATCAGTAGTTTAGTAGATGTAAAACGTCTGAAGAACTTACTCTTCAGATGTTGTAGTTTCAGTAGTTGTAGAATTAGTTAACACTTAAGCTTTTTGTTGTAAGAAGATGTCCTCACCTGTTGTGGACATCTTCAGTAGTTTCAGTTATTTTCAGTTGTTGTTGTAATCGGTTAGATGTCACTACAAGTGACATCTGCTGACGTCATCTTTTCCTATAAAAGGAAAGTTGACCTAATTGTATGCTGCCAAGCATATGAATGAATGAAAACATTCTCTTTTGCAGAAAACTTTCTCTCTCTATAACCGTTACTGTTTGATTGGATATTCATCTTGTCCTTGCTTAATTTCGTCTAATTCTAACACTATTCCGCTGCAAATCATGACCTAATTGATCAAAATAGATCTGAGATCCTTTCAAATGGTATCAGAGATGGTTAATCATTGATCGATTTAACATTGATCATTGAAACTGCTCTTTTGATATCTAAGTTTGATCGAATTAGCAAATTTGCAAGAATGGTTATAGAGTTTGAGTTTCTGTTGCTTTCGGTGAATTAATTTGAAGTTCTACATGTTTAAAACAGAGTTTTTGAGTTTTTGAGCTAGATCTGTTAAAATTACATTGAATTTGTTTGAATCTGTGAAAATGGCTACACCAACTAATGATCCTCACAATACTGGCTCCTTAACAAAGCCTCTGATGCTTGTTAGGAGAGTATAACATATGGCAACGACGAATGCTCCATCACCTGTCTATCAATAGCACAGGATGTTGGAAATCTATGGTGCATGGACCATACAAGCCTATGGTGAGTCTTCTGGAAAAAAATGAGATGGTTCCGAAGAAACCAGAGCAGTATTCGAATGAAGATCTAAAACTGTTTGAAATTGATGCTAAAGCCCATGGATTCTGGCCATGGCACTGCCAAATGAAATCTATTCAGGGCTTATGCATCAAAAACTGCACATGACCTCTGGGTTGCTCTGAAGGAACAATTTGGAGGAACTGATGAGGTTTTGGCAAACACTAGAGAGATCCTTGCCCAGCAATATGAGACATTCTCTCATTGAAAGGGTGAGTCTCTGACCCAGCAGTTTAAGTGATTTTCCTGTTTGATATCTGAGTTGAAAATGGTTAAACAGGAATATTAAAACAGCCAGATGAACAACAGATTCCTCAGATCCCTGCCTGAGAGATGGGACACATATACTATTGTCCTACGCTCCAGTGCAAATCTGGACACTCTATCACTCACCCAACTTCATGGGAAACTGTTGATATTTGAACGAGAAATAGAACAGAAAAGGACTGTCTTCATCTGGGAAGCTCACTGATGAATTGTACCAGGAACACTGCACTGGTCGGTCAGGAGTCAGAGTATGCTGCATCAGAAGGTTCTATGATGAGCATATAGATTTCTCTACAAACAGTGGAGAACATGCTTTTGTTGGTGTTGATAGTAATTCAGGTGGTAGCAGTGATAATTTGTGCTTTTTGATGGATGATTTGAAAGGAATTCCAGATGATGATCCGGAAGAGATGGATATTTTAAGCAAAATGGCAATGATCAATATCAGATCTCAAAAGTTTTACAAAAGGACTGGTCGAAAATTCCCAGGTCTCTCTGGAAAAACCAAGGTTGGTTTTGACAAGAGCAAGTTGAGGTGTCACAACTACCATAGACTTGGACACTTTGCAAGAGAGTGTAGATCATCTGGATCTAACTCATCTACACCCTTTGTGACCTTCCCAAGCAATAGCTCACAAGACAAAGGGCAACATTCCATAGTTCTGGTCATCCTTCACAAGCACAATCGTCTCCTGCATATTTTGTCCTTCAAGGTCCTATGCCATATCCTTACCCCTGTTTTTACATGCCTCAGTCTAGTCAGGTTCAAGTACCCACAGCTCAACAACCACCTGCCCTACCTGAGCCTCAACCATCTCAATCAAATCAACAATCTCAATCTCAACCACAACAAAGCTTTTTCACCCCTGGAGTTGTTGACTGGAGCAGTTTACCAGATGATCTTTCTGGTTATCATGAACAACTGTTTCCTGGTGCTGGTCAACATGGTGGTGAAAACCCTTTTGGAAATCTTGCTCTTATGGCCCTAGAGTCTACTGATGGTTCATGCTCAAATGCTTTAACATCACAGGTATCATAGGTATCTTCAGAGGCTAAGGCCAAGTTGTGTTCTGAGTCATGCATAGCTACATTTGCCTCAATTAGAGAAACAAATGTAGCTTTAATCAATAAAAATCTTGAGCTAGAGAAAGTGATTTCCAAAAGAAAAGCTGAGTTTGAGTCTGTTTTAAATGAAAAAGATGATGAGATTTACAAATTAAAATGCCAAATCACTGATGAAAAGGCAAAGGTAGAGGTCATCTTAGAGAAGCATAAGGACCTCCAACAAACACTTGCAGCTACCCAGGTAGAGTGTGAACGCTGGGTAACATCATGCAAAGGGTTTGAAATTCTTCTCAACAAACAAACAGCTTCAAATGTGAAGTTTGGGGTTGGTTATAATCACACTGCTCCTCCTACAGATTTTACTCCCAACTTAGAAGTAAATCTAAAGGAGAAAGCAATTACCAATCCCATCATCATGTGCCTCACCCTCTGATAATGAACCAAAATCAGAAGATGAAGTCAGTATTAGCACCTCAGAAAATCAATCAGCTGATATAGAAACATATTCCTATACCGTTGGATGCACAAATGTCATCCAGGGAGAAACAGCTGAGGGTGTTGTTTTAACCGAGATAAATGAAGGTGAAAAAGTTTTTGAGAAAATTAATCTAAAACTTGTAGAATCAGATGGTCCCAATGCTGAAAAACACATGATCAGGAGAAAGTTGATCACTTCAGGTGTGTCTCATAAAGTACTAAAAGTACTAAAGGGCAAATCACAACACCTGAAGAACAAACCAAACCACTGAAAACAAAAAGGGTTTGAAAACTGCTGAAGAGTCTATCAGGAAGTCCAAAAGTACTGATAGAAAACTTCTGAAGAACAAATCTTCAGTAGTTAAGAATCTGTCAGTACTTAACATAAGTACTGAAAGGATGAAAGTACTGAAGAACAAACCTTCAGTAGTTTCATCTTCTTCAGTAGTTGATCAACTGAAGATGAAGAAAAAGCCATGTGAAATATGTGGTTTATTCAATCATCTCACTGATGACTGCTGGTACAGTATGGGTTCCAAATTCAACAAGATAAGAACACCAAAAAGAAAATTAATAAAATAAAGATGAATTTGAAACCAAGTTTGTACCAGAGGCATCTCAACCTGAAAACCCAAAATCCTTAAAGAGATCCAAAAAGAAGGAAGGGTTTATCAGGAAAGAACTGAAGGTGTTAAATGGATTCCTCATGGAATACCAAAACACCAGACTAAGTCTGTGTCTTCCAAAAGTGAGAAAATGGTGAAACACAGGAACCAACAAAAACAAGAACTGATGTGTCTGATGAACTGAAGGCTTTAGCAAACAATCAGACACAACTTGTTATGATGGTTCTACATCTTTTGGGGAGTCAACCAAATAGATGTACCTGTGATTAAACCACAGAAAAGAAAAACCAAGCCAAAATCAAAGGAATCCTTTTCCGCACCATCTCCACCTCCACAGGCTGTTAATCATGACAAACCAGTTAGTGTAACATCTGTTGATAAGAACAGACCCAAAACCAAAATGGTTTGGGTCTCAAAAGCTAACTAGTTTCTTTTGACAAATGCAGGGTTCTTCAGCGTGCATAAGAAGCATCTGGTATGTGGACAGTGGAGGATCCATGCATATGACAGGGAGCAGCTCTCTTCTTAATGACTACTCTCAAGGAAAGAAGGGATTTGTTTCATTTGGTAATGATGCTAAAGGTTACATCATCGGCAAAGGCTTTGTTTCCAATGGTGAAATAAGGTTTGATGATGTCAACCATGTGGAGAATCTCAAGTACAACCTCTTGAGTGTCAGTCAGATGTGTGATGAAGGTCATGTTGCCCTTTTCACCAGCCAGAACTGCAGGATTCTGTCTTCCAAAGTTCTGAGTTTGATTGACAAGGTACTGGATGAACATACTCTCCTGAAGGCCAACAGGACAGGAAGAGTATATGCCTTAGACTTATCAAAGAAAATTGATCTAAAAGGCCATCCTTGCTTGTTCTCCAAGGCCTCTCCTCAGGAATCTAAACTATGGCACAAAAGGCTTGGTCATGTGAATCTTAAAAACATGAACCAGCTGATCCATCATGGTTTAGTAAGAGGACTGCTAGTGAAGGAGTTCAAATGTGATGACAACTGCTCTGCTTGTTTAAAAGGGAAGCAACACAAGGTATCATTTCCTCCAATAGAAGAGCCAAAGTCTACTGCCTGCTTGCAATTACTGCATATGGATCTTTTTGGTCTAGTAAGAGTGATGAGCATGGCAAAGAAGAAATACTGTCTGGTAATTGTGGATGATTACTCCAGATTTGTACGGACTTTCTTCTTGCATTCAAAAGATGAAGCTGCAAAAACCATAATATACTTTGAGTTGTATGTGGAAAAACAGTACTACCCCTTCCAGTCAAGTGTGTGAGGAGTGATAATGGCACAGAATTTAGAAACCACACACTTGATGAATTCTACTTGTCTAAGGGAATCAAGAGGCAGTATAGCATTCCAAGAACTCCTGAACAAAATAGAGTGGTGGAAAGAAAGAACAGGACATTTATTGAAGCCGCCAGGTCAATGTTGGCTGATTCTGGTTTGCCACTGACCTTTTGGGCAGAAGCTGTCAACACAGCTTGCTATGTGCAGAATAGAGTTTTAGTAAATCAGAGGCTGATGAAGACTCCTTATGAAGTGTTACATCATTTGGCTCCTCTGATTTTGTTTTTTAGAGCATTTGGGTGTCCCTGTTACATTCTCAACACAAAGAATCCACTTTAGAGGTTTGAATCAAAGGTTGATGCAGGGTACTTTGTTGGGTACTCATCCACTTGCAAGGCATACAGAGTTTTAACTGCAGAACAAAGATAATTGAAGAGACCTTGCATGTGAAGTTTAATGAATCTCCAAAGGACAAAATCCCACAAAACCCTGTGGAGCTATTTGATTTGGACATACTGCAATATGTTCCTTATCAGTCTCCAGCTGTTGTAGTTCCTGAAAATCCATCACCTCCTACAAACAGTTCTTCATCTGGTGATACTGATGATGATGATGCTGACAGTACTCACCTTTTCAGGTTTAGTGATCAACTGCCTGAGTCATCTAAACCTGATATTCCTGTAGCTTCAGCAGCTCCATCCACAACAAATGCTGATGAGATCTCTGAATCATCTACTTCGTTTGAATTGCCATCTCCTTTATGGTTTCAAGAGTCTGAATCAACATCTATTGCTGTTGAATCTCCTGCAAACACTTGCATAGATCTTATTGTCTATCAAGAGCTGAAGAATCACCCAATGTCTCAAATCATTGGTGATATCCTGCTGGAGTTTCAACGAGAAGTCAATTGTCCAATTTTTGCTTCTATGCTCTCTTCATCAGTCAGCAAGAGCCAAAGAACTATCATGTTACATTAAGAGACAATGGATGGGTTGAAGCCATGCAACTTGAACTTCTTCAGTTTAAAAAGCAGCAAGTTGTGAGTTGGTTCCTCTACCCCAAGGTAAGTGTGCAATAGGCACTAAATGGGTGTTTAGGAATAAAACTGATGAAAAAGGTCAAATTGTCAAGAACAAGGCCAGACTGGTTGTACAAGGGTTTTCACAAGAAGAAGGTATTGATTATGATAACCTTTGCCCTTGTAGCCAGACTAGAGGCAATCAGATTGTTCTTAGCTTATGCTGCTTTCCATAATCTTAAAGATTTTCAAATGGATGTCAAAAGTGCATTCTTATATGGTAAAATAAAAGAAGAGGTTTATGTGTGTCAACCACCAGGTTTTGAGGATAATAAACATCCAGATTGGGTGTATAAGCTTGATAAGGCTCTGTATGGGTTAAAACAAGCTCCTAGAGCCTGGTATGAAACACTGTCTAATTTTCTTCTTCAAAACAATTTCACTAGAGGCTCCATAGATAAAACTTTGTTCATAAAGAAAGTAGGACAGCATAAGCTACTTGTTCAAATTTATGTAGATGACATTATTTTTGCATCCTCTGATCCACAGTTGTGTGATGCATTTAAAAATTGATGCAACAAAAGTTTGAAATGAGTGCCATGGGAGAATTACAGTTCTTTCTGGGTTTGCAAATCAAACAAAGAGCTGATGGAACCTTCATTCATCAGTCAAAATGTACAAAGGATCTTCTGAAAAAGTTTGATTTACAAAACTGTAAGCCCTGTTCTACTCCCATGAGCACCACCACACAACTGGATGCTGATCAGAAAGGTAAAGCAGTTGATGAAACCCTTTACAGATGTATGATTAGTTCCTTGATGTACCTTACAGCTTCTAGACCAGACATTCTGTTGCAACTTGTGTCTGTGCTAGATTTCAGGCTGCACCTAAAGAATCCCATTTGATTGCAGTCAAAAGGATCTTTAGATACTGCAAGGAACTCTATCTCTAGGACTTTGGTATTCCACTGGGCACTCTTGCAAATTGGTTGCTTTCTCTGATAGTGACTATGCAGGGTGTAAAGTAACCAGAAAATCAACTTCTGGTGGATGCCAATTTCTAGGCAATTGTTTGGTTTCTTGGCATAGTAAGAAACAAACTTCAATTGCTATATCAACTGCTGAAGAGAGTACATTGCTGCTGCAAGTTGTACATCTCAGGTACTCTAGCTTCTGAATCAATTACTGGATTATGGCATTACAGAGACTAAGACTCCATTACTGATGGACAGTGCTTCAGCTTTTGTATTGTTAAGAATCCAGTCCAGCATTCTAAGACCAAACACATTGAGATCAGACATCATTTTATCAGGGATTGTTATGAAAAAGGTCTGATTGATCCAAAGTTTGTTCCTAGTGCTGATGAGCTTGCAGATATATTTACTAAGCCTTTGGACAGTGTAACTTTTCAAAATCTGGTGCTAAGACTTGGTATGCTGTAGCTAGAATGAATTGACTAATACTGATACTCTCAGATCACAAGTACTGATGAGCATTAGTATACAAAAGTCAAAAATAAGTACTGATGAGTTATTTTGTCTTCAACATTTTTTTTAAAACTACTGAAGTGTTATAAAGACTGAAGACTAAATTACTTAAAAGTACTGAAGTACATTATTTGTTGAAAATAACTGATGTAGTTACAACTACTGATGTGGTTATAATTACTGATGCCTATTTCTAACAGATAGGTATTGAAGAACAAATTTGTCCAAAAGTAGTGATGTGTAATCTTGAGCATAAGTACTGAAGACAAAATTTGTTCATAAGTTCTAAAGAATAATTTGTTTCAAAAGATCTAATGCACAAATGTTCAGAAGAGCTGATGCATAAATATTCAAAAGAACTGATGACCAATGAAACGTCAGAAAATCAGACAAAGTCTGATGAGTAAATGTTGAGGTCAGAATGAAACAACTGAAACCTGTGAATTGACGACAACAACTGATGAGTAACTTTACTCTTCAGCTGTTTCAAACAACTGCTGTTTCATTTCAAAACAACTGAAGCCAAAACCAAGTCGTCAGTAGTTTCAAACTACTGATGACTAAAACCAAGCCTTCAGTCGTTTACAACATCTGAAGGTTAAAACCATGTCTTCAGTCGTTTCAAACAACTGATGACTAACACCAAAACCTTCAGTTGTTTTCCATCAGCCGTTTCTTAACCTATAAATACCAAACCCTAACTTCAGAACTTTTCATTCTCAGAACTTTATTATTCAAATTCTCAGAACTTCCCTCCTGCATTAATGGCGACCATGCAACTCAAACCCCGCCATAACTGTGTAGCTTACCTCACCAAATCGGCCTTCTGGACAAGTTTGATGACGCCATCGATCTGATGGTTGAATCTCAATACCACACAGCCTTTCTTTTAAACCCAACCATATACTTAGAAAACCTACAACAATTCTGGACAAACGTAACACTCACAACTGGTGAGAATGATGGCGAGATCGCTCTCCAGTCATTTGTCAATCAGAAGAAGGTGGTCGTAACTTCTGATATTATTCGAAAAATCCTAAATCTGAATGATGCCAACTTCGTCACCGAATACCCTAAGGGTACAACAGACTTATCCTTCACCAACAATGGGTACGAAGGCGATCTAAGTGCTACCACAATTTTGAAAAAGCACTTCCATGACCCGAACGCTTAATCTTCCACATGGTCAACGTCTGCCTTACCCCCAAGACCTCCTCATGGGATCAAATTATATTTTTAGAATTAAAAGATCTGGCCTTGAAATCTGTGGCTAACAATGGATATTATATCCAAGGTTTCTTATGGCCATTATTGAAAACCAACTAAAAACTGAAGGCCTTGTTGGCCTAGGAGTCCCTGCTGTGACAGTTCTGCCTGAATGTGACAGTTCTGCCTGAAGTATACTCCAAGCACAACTCGAACACACAATTCAAAGAGGCTGCCAAGCTGCTAAAACCCAAGCAGCGGGAACCCACAGTCTCATCCTCCAGATCCAAAGTCCCCTCCGAGCCAAAATCTAAAAAGTCTAAAAAGGCTACTCAGGGAGTTGAGTCCCCTGAGGATGCCCCTGCAACATCAAGGCAGGAAGAAACTGCTGGTAGTAATCCACCAGCAGTTACACAGACTCGACCAACCACAACCGCTCAGGTATCCTCTCAACAGGATCTTGAAGCAACCATTTCTGGGGATGCCACATTACTGGAACCTCTCTCATTTGAGAAGGTTGCCATTGAAGAGCACCACTCACCCCAGGTGCAATCTGCTTCACACCTATCTCCTACTGCAACCACCCCACAAAGCCCAACTTTTATCATTGCAGAAGTGTTGAGTCAGCTAAACACTCCACCCCCTCCCCAGAAACCTATTACAACTGGGAAAACCTCAACAGTTGAGGGGGAGGACTATAGTGTTGCTGATAACCTACAGCACAGGGATTACACAGTTCAATCTCCCCGTGTGGAGGAGGAAATCAGAACTTCTGGTGAGGCTGCAACTTCTCCTGCTTCAGCACATGAACAGGCTGAAGTTAGTAACATTTCTAAGACCTCACCAGAGGCAACTACCGATGAAGTGCATAATCCTGAGGCAGGAAGTCCCCAGTGCCAAGAAAAAGGGGCACATGTGAACACTGATCCACACTCAGCACAAGTTCATCCTGATGTAATCAAGAGGTCCGATGATTAAGCAACCATTGATGATGACCTGGGCTTTTTCTATGATGTCCTAGCCCACAACACCATTCTTGAGGCTGAGGTACGCAGACTACAAGAACTGCTTGCCAAAATGTCTCAAGAATCAAGACCATCTGCCCAAATTCACCCACAGATGGCACCTTCTTCTGAAGGTCTCCCACATACTGAGCCACTCATAACAACTCAGTCACCAGCCTCTGATTCTGGCACCATTTCTCAGGGCCAGAACCCCTCTGAGCAAATGGTTGTTGTCTTTACATCTTCCCTGCCTCTTATCACTCCCATCATAACTAACATTGTACATCAAGCTCTTGATGAGTGGCTTTCCTCCAATATTCAAACCTTAGTTGATGATGCAGTAACTAAAAGACTTTCTAACATTCAAACCCCTAAACCCAATGCAACCAAAATGAGGAGTCTAAGTTAGTGAAAGCAGACAAGAGGAAGAGAGTTGAAGAGGAAAAGGAGAAGGAGAAAGAAAAGGAAAAGGAGAAGGAGAAAGAAAAGGATTTCCATGTTACTTATAAGAAGAGGAAAAGTGGTAAAAAGACTCCCCTTGAGAAGAAGTTAGAAGAACTGGTCAAAGAAGCTGATGAGCAACATAGCAGATCAATGGATAAAATTATTGATCAGCTCTTCAGACAAGGATTTGACACTGCCAAACTTGACACTGAGATCAAAAAGCTGGAAATACAAGAGATTGAGCACCGATGGGCCAGCTATAGTGAGAAAGAAAATGAAAGGCTGGAAGCTATGGTCAGGTTTATATCGAAGTATTTGGGGAGGACAATCCTCGAAGTGAAATCATGGACCAGGGACAGTATTTTGGAGATAACCAACAAAATCTATTCGTATGAAGTATTTACAAAGGATTGATCATAGAAGCCCTTGATGAAGCTGGTGTTGGGAGCAGGACTGATCTGGCAAAGTGCTCCAAAGCCACACTTGCAACTAAAATGCTAGAGCAGCCTGTACAATCTCCCATACCAGAACAACCAACATCACAACCCACAAAACCAACTCCTTTACCCAAGAAACCAACACAAATATCTGCCGATGATGCACCCAAGAGGAAGAGAAGGGTGTTGAGGCTTCAAGAAGAAGAAGAAGATGATGATGAGGAAGATAGGTTGCCTATTTCAACTGTTGTTAAAATAAAGGGGAAGATGCCTGATGCATTAGAGATAATTGCCAAGAGTCAACCAACAACGATCATAATTGCCATCCAGAGGCAAACTGTAAAAGTAAAGCTTGAAGAAGAAGAAGAAAAGCACAAACAACATGATGAGCAGCTGTTGAATCTGGTTGATAAAGAGTTTCCTCAGTCTACATCGATACAAACTATGAGGAAACATGCTCAGAGATTGTATGCTCTTAGATTTACATTTTAATATCAGAAAGAGCGAGTTAGAATTTGGCCTGATCCCAGGTGAGTGATAGAATCCACAAGAAGAACATCCCAAGAAAATACAATGGCCAAGTAAAGAAGATTGTAGATGCAGTGATAATGCTGGCCATTGTAGTGTCGCCCTGGGAAATCCTAGAAGACTTTAGAAGAGCCTACAAGTCTAATCTTACCCCACAACCATTACTGGAAAACAAAATGGTGAAAAAGGGGTTGATCTATAAGAGGCTTGAAGAAGTCAGAAGCAATGAGCTCCAGTTGTTACTTGAAGGTAATCATCCTGATGAGTTCGCCTACAGAGAAATAACAACTGTGGAGCTAAAGAATGGGAAACAGGTTAAGTACCTATCTGAGTACTATGGGCCAGAGTTCTTCTTCGAAGGAGAAGCTGAAGAGCTCACCCTGGAAGAACAGATTGTCTTCCTTGAGGCCTATGTTCGAGAGTCTTACAGACTCATTGTAGGGAAGTAGGTTTCATGGATGGGGCAATAACTCTGTGTCCAATTCCCCAAGACAGAGTTCCCATCCATCCCTTGCCAATCAAATCTTCTGAAACCTCTTCCCAGGCCTGTGCTTAAATTGGTCACTTCTGAGCTGATCCAGAAGAAAAAGACAACATTTTTTGCCTAATAAGTGGGACACCAATAAACTTAAAGGTTTTGGCTGCATTGGTTCAGGGGGAGTTTGTTGGACCAAAAGAACCAATGAGCCAGATCAAAAACCTTTAAGTCCTACAGACATCATAACAACTGAAGAAGACTACATCAGCTGAAGACAAAAGTCTGAAGACAAAGTCTGAAGACAAAAGCTGAAGGCAAAGTCTGAAGATAGAGTTTGAAGACAAAGTCTGAAGACCAAGTATTCAGAGGTTGTCACAACAACTGAAGAAGTACTCTTCAGTAGTTGTGATGGTTTACTTTCAGTAGTTGTCTTTATATTTTTAGTAGATTGTAATCAGTAGTTTAGTAGATGTAAAACATCTGAAGAACTTACTCTTCAGATGTTGTAGTTTCAGTAGTTGTAGAATTAGTTAACACTCAAGCTTTTATTGTAAGAAGATGTCCTCAGCTGTTGTGGACATATTCAGTAGTTTCAGTTATTTTTAGTTGTTTGTGTAATCGGTTAGATGTCACTATCAAGTGACATCTGCTGACGTCATCTTTTCCTATAAAAGGAAAGTTGACCTAATTCTATGATTGCCAAAGCATATGAATGAATGAAAACATTCTCATCTACAGAAAACTTTCTCTCTCTATAACCGTTACTGTTTGATTGAATATTCATCTTGTTCTTGCTTAAATTTTGTCTAATTCTAACACTATTCCGCTGCAAATCATAACCAAATTGATCAAACTAGATCTGAGATCCTTTCAAGTATGTTCTTAACAGCCATCCAATGACTGTTTCTAGATTTTGCTGGTATCGGCTTGTCATGCTTAAGGCGCATGAAACGTCCGGCCGAGTGCATATCATTGCATACATGATGGATCCAATAGCAGATGCGTATGGGATTGCCTTCATTTTATCTTGCTCATCCTTTGAGCTTGGACATTGGTCGTACTCAATATCGTTCCTCTTTGAATAGGTACCGTACCTTTCCTAGAGTTCTCCATCTTGAACCTTTTCAAGATCTTATCAATGTATGCACTTTGATTTAAACCAATCAACCGCCTTGATATATCCCTATAGATCTTTATTCCCAGAATATAGGCGACTTCACCAAGATCCTTGATGGAAAAACAACTTCCAAGCCAGGTTTTTACACCTTCCAAGGTTGGAATGTCATTTCCAAATAGTAGTATGTCATCAACATACAATACTAGGAAAGTGATGATGCTCCCACTAGCTTTCTTGTATACACAAGCTTCATCAACATTCTTGATGAATCCAAATTTAATTACTTCTTCATCAAAATGGTGATTCCAACTTCTCGATGCTTGTTTCAATCCATAGATTGATTTCTTTAACTTGCATACTTTGTTAGGATGTTTTGGGTCGACAAAACCTTCAGGCTGAACCATATAGACATCTTCCTCAAGATATCCATTTTGGAAGGCGGTTTTGACATCCATTTGCCAAATCTCATAATCATAATGAGCAGCTATGGCAAACAATATCATAATAGACTTTAGCATTGCTACTGGTGAGAAAGTTACATCATAGTCAACCCCTTGAGTTTGAGTGAAACCCTTTGCTACAAGTCTAGCTTTATAAGTATCCAAGTTTCCATGCATATCGGTTTTCTTCTTGAAAACCCACTTACTTCTAACTACTTTGGAGTTAAGAGGTGGTACAACCAAGTCCCATACTTGATTGTCATACATGGATTGCATCTCAACGTTCATGGCTTCAAGCCATTTGTCACAATCCATATTGGACATTGCATCATGATAGGTGGTTGGTTCATCGGAATCTACCACATAGCATCCATCTATGAAAAATCCATATCTTTCAGGTGGATTACTAATTCTACCTGATCTGCGAACGTTTTGTGTATATTGATCAACCACTTGATCATTCTCAACATCCTCATGTTGAGTGCTAGTGTCAACCAAACGTGTATCGGTTTGTGATTCTTGATCCTCCTCAAGATCCACAGTTCTACTGCTAGTTCCTTCAGTAAGGAACTTAGCTTCTAAGAACTCAGCTTTCCTGGCAACAAACTCCTTTTGTTCCAATGGATCATAGAAATAGTATCCTATAGAATCTCTAGGATATCCAATGAAGATACACTTAGTGGAACGACTTTCTAGTTGTTTGAGGTGGGAGTCTTAACATAAGCCTCACAACCCCATACTTTTAAATATGAAAGCGATGGAACCCTTCAATGCCATATTTCAAAAGGTGTCGTTTCCACTTTCTTGGTTGGGGCCATATTCAAAATACGGGCCGCTGAGAGCAAAGCGAAACCCCAAAATGATATAGGCAGTGAGCTTCTAGTCATCATAGATCGAACCATATCCAATAGAGTTCGATTTCTCCGCTCGGACACACCATTATGTTATGGTGTTCCAGGTGGAGATAGTTGTGAGACAATACCACAACTTCTAAGATGATCTCTAAAAGCATCACTTAGGTATTCACCTCCTCTATCGGTGTGGAGAATTTTTATTTTCTTGTTGAGTTGATTTTCTACATCATTTTGGAAGATTTTGAACATTTCAAAAGCTTCATCTTTGTGTCTTAGTAAGTACACATAACCATATCGACTATAGTTGTCGGTAAAGGTAATGAAGTATCTTTCATGGTAGATAGTAATTGGCTTAAAAGGACCACATACATCCGAATGTATGATACCTAATAAATCCTTTGCCCTTTTGGCTTTGCCACTAAAAGGTGCCTTGGTCATTTTACCTTGTAAACAAGACTCACATACATCAAAAGAATCACATTCACTTGTTTTTAAAAGACCAATCTTTTGTAGTGTTTGTATTCTTTTCTTGTTTATATGACCAAGACGGCAATGCCAAAGGTAAGTGTCACTCAAATCCGATTTGAGTTTCTTGGTACTAGTTTAGTACAATAAGCTATCATTCAATGTATTTTCACAAACCAATTCATAGATACCATTAATGGGGATAGCTCTAAAGTAAAACATGTCATTCAAAGTAACATGGATTTCATTTCCAATAAATGATAATACATATCCAAAATGTTTTAATAGGGCTATAGAAATAATGTTCCTAGTCAAACTAGGAGCATACAAAACATTGTACAAAATTACTTCCAAACCATATGGAAGTTTCAAGATGTAGTCACCACGGGCTTCAACTTGAACTTTAGCCCCATTGCCCATGTAGAGGCTAACATCCCCTTTGTTGAAGTTGCTACTTCTTTTGAACCTCTGCAACAAATTACAAATGTGAGTTCCACATCCGGTATCTAATACCCATGTGTTAGAGGATATTAAGTTTAAATCAATATGGATCATGTATATGGTACCTGAGGTCTGCGCGGCATCCCTCTTTGCTTTCAACTATTGGAGATGGACATGACAATTTCTTGCCCAATGTCCAATCTCCCAACACTTGAAGCATGGGTCATTGGAAGCAACCTTTTGCTTCTTCTCCTGTGCTTTGGGTGGCACCCTTGCCACCCCTTTCCCCTTCCCCATATGGGTCCCTTACCCTTGGCAACTCTTGCCTTGGGTGCGGGATGAGGCCTTTTCTTGTTCCCACCTTCATTGATGGTGAGAACGGGTAAAACCCTTTTACCCATGGCTGCATCGGCTGTTTTGAGCATAGAGTGAAGCTCACCAATGCTTTTGTCCCAAGCATTCATGTTGTAGTTCAACACGAACGTCTCAAACCTTTTGGTAAGGCCATTGAGGATCAAATCCGTGGCTAATTCCTTCGAGACGGGACAATTTAGCCTTTCGATGCGGTCAATGTGACTTTTCATCTTAAGTACATAAGATGAAACCGATTGTTTGTCGTCCTTACAACATGCATTGAGTGCTCAAACCGTTTTGAAGCGCTCAACCCTCGCTTGCTGTTGGAACGTTTCCTTCAGTTGGGTTATCATGTCATAAGCTCCGTGATGTTCATACTCCTTCTGGAGATCCGGAGTCATGCTTGCCAACATAAGGCAAGACACTTGGACGGAGTCCTCAGTGTACTTCATCCAATCGTTATAGGCCTCCTCATCATCCTCACTAGGATGATAGGGGATAGGGTCGTCTAAAACATATGATCGTTTCTCTTGCTTGAGAACGATTCTCAAGTTTCGATACCAATCCATAAAATTGTTATGATTTAGACGTTCCTTTAGGAGAATCGCTCGTAAAGATTAGGCGGACGTGGATGAATTATCATGATTATCATTATTATTGGTGGCCATCTATAAAATTTAACAAAGATCAATTTTAGTATTTTCGATATCATTATTTTAATAATTAATACCTTTGAAGGTCATTTTCATATTAAAATCTAGAACCCAACATTACATTTAAATAGTGGTTAGGTGACCTTTATCCCACGATTTAAATTAATAAGGTGGTCAACGATTGACGGATGCAACCATTTGCAACTTCTAGAGGTATATGATCGACTTGAAACATCATATGTAAAGTCGGCATGTTAATCCCATCAACACCATTTGGAAACCACATCGTAGGTGATCCATTTGACATGGTTTGCAAATCAAGATACCCTACTTACACACATGTGTGAGTTTGCCAAAATAAGCGGATAGGTGACCTTTATCCCACGAATATGGCATTCTCACCTCAAGTCACAAGTTCCCTCAAAATGGTTAGGTGACCTTTATCCCACTAAGAGTCCCGAGTGACTCAACTGTTGTGTAAAAGGACGGTGTTGATCTCATTTTTAAAATATTTAGAGATTTTATAATTCTAGTTTAGAAAACTCTATGTATTCATATTTGCATGCTTTCAAATACAAGATACCCTATGGTACATTGATTAAAACCCTTATAATCTTTAAAATCATTAAACAATATTAATAACCTTTTATTACCTTTTAATGATTAAGGACCATTTTGATAGTTTGTTATGATCATTGAAAGGATTGTTAAGCAAACATCATATATAAGCAATCAACCACAATACCATAACCAAACAACCATGAATCAACCAAATATTAGTGCATAACCATAGCATCTAAAGTGGCCACACTTGTTTGCCATCACAAGTGTGGTCCATAGGACATTCCTAAGGGACAAAACACAACACAAAGAAGGCTTCCATGAACCTCCCACTTGAAACCGCATCCAAATGCTCCATGTTTCTTGTGTCTTTCCTTTGTGCTTCTAACGCGTACATCTTCATATTACAAGATATTATATCCTAATACAAGATTTCTAGTAAAATGAAAAGTACCTAATATATTTATTACATCCCAATAATAAATAAATTACACTTTAAACAAAGCACAAATATATGATTATACAACCCAATTGAATGAATAAATACAACCATTAAATCATCCAAATAACACAAGGTCAAGGGCTAGGTTATGCACCATAATGAACAATGATCATATCATCCAAAACAACAATGAATCCCCAGTAAAACCCACGAAATTTCAGCCAACACAAACTGAAATTTCGGGTTTTATTTTGTCCAAACAAACAAACAATTTAACATATATGTCTTTCAAAGTTTAATCACAAGCATGTGTGATATAACTTTTAAAGTTTGGGGATTCATAATACATAACATAGCAGCCCCTAAAGGGGTTTTAAAGTCCCATGAAACAAATTTTTCAAGGACAATTGAAGCATGCATTCCATATAACCGGCTCTAGATGTCATTGTTGGGCTTTAGCCATGTTTATCAAAGCTAGTTTACCATTTAAACTATAAAACGCAGCGGATATAAGGTTAAACATATGGTTAATAATCTGAAATTTTGATCATTTTAAACCAAAACTAAAACCCAAGAACAAGGATCATTTATATATATGAAATAACATGCAATCAAAATGAAAATGCAACCATAGGATGTTCTTGAACTACCTTTCAAGAACAAGATGTTTTAGTAGGGAAGAGATGAAGATGATGATGTCCTTGTATGTCCAGCCCTCAAGGAAGAAAGCCTCAAGCTTGTATACCCACAAGCTCCTCCAAACACCTACTTGCTAGGTAGTATAACACCAAAACTCTTGTCTCTCTTGTCAAACCCGAAAATCAGCAAGTGAACTTCAATGTTCAGCCAAAAGAACTTCAAAATCAGCCAAGGATTCAAATTCTTTTAGAGAGAAGAAAGAGAGGAAGCACTTTGCATGTGTGTGAGAGAGAAGGAGTGTGTCAAGGGGAAGAGTGCAAGCATACCTAAAGTCTTGTATTAAAACAAGATAAGGAGGAATCCAAGGCCTTGAGGGCGGCTAAAATCCCAATTAAAATGGGTTTCCCCCCATTTTAGTTTTATAAAAAAAAAGTTACACTCTTAGCCCCTTAATTTTATAAAATTAAAACCTCTTTTAATTTTATAACATTAACACACTTTTATTTGTTATTATTTAACCAACTTAAATAATGAAACAAATAATTTCTCATGAACAAATTATACGTATAATGTTGTTTTTTTACAAAAGCAAAGTTTTAGAAAACCAATTTTCTAAGTTGGTGTTAATATTCATTTTGATCTCATCAACAAATGAATATTTCTTGGTGTTTGTATAGCTTGTTATTGGGTATGACCCGACTTGGAACATAACGTACTAACCACATCAATCTTGTATGTGTCTTGGGCATATAAGATCCAACAGCTACTTCATTATCCAGATTCTGAATCCCAGGTTTAATTTCAGTGGCTGTTGGAGTATGGGGTTTAGAAGTTCCAGTTGCATCATGATCAGATGCTGGTGTACTTGCAGTAGTGGGAACCTACTCCTCCTAGTTTGCACTCTCAGTTTCAATAGCCTCATCATCAGAGGAAGAATCACTTACCTTAAGCTCTTCTCCTTAAGGGCTAGAAGTATCTTCTAATGAAACTGATAATAATGAGTCTCGTGTAGGAGTGCTCAGAACATCAAACATCATTTGAGCAACTAACTCATCATCAGAATAGAATGGGGTAGATTGAAGGATTTAAAAAATCCACCATAGTCGAAGAAAAAGGAAGGTCCTTTTCCTGCAAGGGGTGGTGAATCTTTGTACATCAACGTTGCATCATACTTCTACCTGACCAGTTGAGTTATTGTAAACCCTTTTGTTTGGTATACTGTATCCAAGGAAGATACCTTCTTCTGCCTTCTCGCAGAGCTTCCCAGTCTGATTTTTATTTAGCAGCATGCAGGGTGCGTCAAATGGTTCCAGATACTCTAAATTGGGTTTACGTTGTTGAAGCAACTCATAACAAGTTTTTCCATGACGTTTGACCACTAAGACCCGATTTAGAGTATAACATGCATTAGCCACTACCTCGTTCCAGAATTGAACTGGCAGCTTTGAGTCAGCTAGCATTGTCCTTGCTGTTTCTATCAAGCTCCTATTCTTCCGTTTAGCAACGCCATTCATCTGTGGAGTGTAGGCAGAAGTGAATTCATGAACAATCCCTTTCTCATGACAGAATGCCTCCATCCACTGATTCTTGAATTTTGTCCCGTTGTCTGAACGTATTTTCCTAACTTTCAACTTGTAGAGTGACTCCAATGTGGTAACAAGATGTTTGAATGATTCAAATGTCTCTGATTTAGCTTTCAGAAACATCACCCAAGAGAATCTTCAGTAATCATCTGTCACCACAAAGCAGTACCAATCCCCAGCTATGCTCTTTATGCTGACTGGGCTAAACAGATCCATGTGTAGAAGCTCGAGAGGAATGTAAATAGAATTAACTTTCTTTGACTTGTGAGACTTCTTTGTATGTTTCCCTTTCTTGCATGCTATGCAGAAGTCTAGAAGCTAGAAGTTCTTGAAAGTCACTCCATCCACCAGATCCTTCTGAACCAAATGATTCATCTTCCTGGGATTGATGTGTCCTATTCTCCTGTGCCGGGAAACTGAATCTCTTTTTGTTGCTTTTGACAAAAAGCAATGAGCAGTAGACTCAGTTGTGGAGGCTTTGGATAGGTCCAAGACATACAGGTCGTTATATCCTGAAGCCGACATTAAAATTTGCTCCTCCAGGATGACATACTCCTTCTTCAGTATGTAGCACTTCTTGTTGTCAAACACAACCTTGAATCCCTTATCACAGATTTGGGTGACAGAAAGCAAGTTGTTTTGCAATTGCTGAACAGAGGTGACCTTGTCAAACTTTACTTTCTCGTTTCCCACTTCGCCTTATACGGTGATGTAACCTCCTTTATTCCCAGGGAATGATACTTGTCCCCCTTTAATTTGCTTGACGTTGAAAAGAAGGGACGAATTCCAGATCATGTGCCTGGAAGCCCCACTATCAATAATCTAGGTATTAGTGATAGTGCTATAGCGAACACCCTGCACATACAAAGAAAATGATTAGTTCAGCTTTGGGACCCAAGCCTTAAACCCAAGCCTTAACTGGCTCGGGTGTCCCAGATGTAACCTTTCGTGTTTTCGTTAAATTAAAATAACTTTGTTAAATTCTTGTAAGGACCTTTATGCCGTTTGTGAAACCTTGAGGGCTTGTAATGCTTGTCTAGCTAATTTAAAAGTTATTTAATTTATTTAAGTAATAATAATAGTGATAATAATAATAATAACTATAATAATAATAATCATAATAATAATACTAATAAATGTAATAATACAAGTAATTACAACTTTTGCGTATTATGATAAATGTTCATTTAATAAAAATTTATAAAAGTTAAACAATTAATAAGTTATTAAAAAATAAAAATAATAACAATAATAGAAATAATAATTTATAAAATTTAAATAACTCATAAGCTTAATAAAGTTAAGGGCATTTATGACAAATTAGAAACTTAACTATAAAGTTTTTACATGAAATGTTAACAAGGGAAACAACAGGGACCATTGTGTATTTTTTTGAAAACCCAAACCAACCCCCCTTTCCCTCTCTGTTTTCCGGCCACCGGACCGACGGCCCTCCGGCGAGGCGCCGGCAGGGCCAAAACACCCCAAAATCATCGAGATTTCATTCCCAAAACCGTCCCAAGCCGTTCTAGAACATAATTCGAACCTGTAATAGCATTTAATCGACGGTTACTAGCTTATTCGATCACATAACCGAAACACTTTAAACTACAAAGCCGTTCGAGCATTAACACTCTATAATAATCAAATTAATTGCACATTCACGATCGTTTAACCGTTTCTAATCTTCCATCGAATACAATTTGGTCTGAAACACACACAAACATCACATTTGATTCCACCTTCACTCGCGACCTGCAACTTATCGGAGAGCCATGTTCGAAGCTTTATTAAACAAAATTGGGAGAGGGTTAATACACCACAACACCTTTAGAAGCTTCCTAATCCCTTTAATTGAAGAAAACTATCCAGGATCAACTCCATCTACTAGCACCCCAAATCGCGATTGTCCTTGTTCTTGTTCTAATCGTTTTGGCATCTATTCAGGTAATTAAAACCACTCACTCATTCGGTTTCATTCAAGGATCAAAAGCCCTAAGTTTGATTCCATTAAAATTCACGATTTGGTGTTCAATTGGGATCGAATTGATTTCTAGGGTTCTTGAGAATTGGGGGAGTTTGCAATTAGTGTTTTCAATCATTTTGGAGCAACTTTTAAACAAATCTGGGCCATGTCCCAACTGGTAAACCGCGAGCCTCATAGGCAGGAGGTCCCGGGTTCGAACCGGGCCTCTGCCAACTTTCTTTGTTTAATGTTTTTTTTACATTTTCAAGTCGTAAAAATTATTAATACATTAATAAACAAAATAAAAATTATTTTGTTAACTAAAACATTTAAGAAATTATTAAATTAATTTTAAAGGTTTTAAAAAGTTATGATTTTAAATTTAACTATTTTTAGGAATAAAAGCTTATAGCAAATATTTATTAAGTCATTTATATGATTTAAATGTTATAAACCTATTATGATTTAGATTTATATTATTTCAAAACATTGTAAATTTACATGTTAAATAAATAATTATTCAAATAACTATTTAAATAATTATTTAAATAATTAAATATTCATCTATTCATTTAACCATGTTATATCATAAATAGTTAATAAATTGATTTCTTAAACTTATATTTAAATTCTTGAAACTTATAAAACAATATAATGTTCTATTATTTTTATTCTTATTTTAAGGTTTACCTTTATAAAAATCATTTAAAAGCTAATGATTTTAAATAATTTCAAGTTATTTTGCAAGTCATTTAAATAAGTATTAAATTAATTATTTCTTACCACACATTATACTTAATCTTTTTTAAATCAATTGTTATAAATTAAGTTAATTAATCATCCATTATCATTCTCAATCTTAATTGATTTATTCCATGTTTATTGTATCAAAACACAATCGATTGTATTATTTTATTAAAACCCCTAAATTTCAATCGAAACCTTAATTCACATTTACTCTTGAATTATATTTTTATTCTAACACTAAGACATCAACCCTTAGGTTGAATCGTGAGAAAAAACGTTGGGAATCTTATTTTCTTATTATTACTCAAAAGTGCACATTATATATATCATGTGAGTATTTCTATACCCCTTTTTTATATTTTCACACTTTGGGGTGAAACATGTTACGTTATAATCATTGCACTTGTAAACGTTTGATTCTTGTAAACTTATGGTATTTCACCTGTATGTGGTTAGTTGACCTTTGTAGCTACCATGTAATGTCGAATATATGTACAATCATTAACTATTGCTAGCCTGGCGACATCATAGATCTATGGGCCTGACAAGCCTGCTTGGTTGATCCAAGTAGACTTAGCTAATCGTATATACTTGTAAACGTTTGAGACTTGTAAAACTTTGTCAAGGTTTGATTGTGCATTCTGTCTTACATCCCTAGTTACTTTGTTCTCTAACTTACAACATGAATTGCCATCTTTTATATACTTATGTATTGAAAACTATGGAAATCTCACCAACATTATTGTTGACCATTTATTTTAACATGTTTCAGGAAATGCTCAAGTTTGATTGACATCTTGAAGTGCTTTCATATCTAGGAATGGACCTAGTTAAATAAACAAAATAAATTGGATTGTTACATCTTATGTTATGTTATTTACTTTCTTTGAGACTTATATTTGTAATAGTACAATTGAAACTTATGAATAATATATTTGGATTTACTAATAGCGTTATGCGGCTGTGAACGATCTTAACTCTCACATCTCGACGTTTCCGCCGTCAAGGTTGAGGTGTGACACCAGAGGTATCACACATCATCAACTCAACCCATTGACCTTCAGAGGACAAGGACACGTCTTTCTTTTTGTTGTCATCACTATCAGACACATTATTTGATTTTTCCTTCCATAAACCAGTTTTATGCAAGGCCTGTTTATGGTAAACAGACGACTGGCTTATGGTTTGAACTTTCAGTTCACTAATAATCCTAGGTTTAACCTTAGGTGGCACAGCTTCGCTTTGAGCTTGTCTGTGTTGACTTCGGTGTTTTGCAGGAGTATTAAATCTAATTTTAGAAAATCTTGGTTTTTCATTATTAAAAGTTCAATTTTCTTCTTAGGTGTCTGATAGTAAGGATAATTTGGAGAAATATGTCCTCGTTTTCCACAACTGTAGCAGGATCTCCCTTCGACAGTATGAGGAAAGTTTTGATGTGGGGTTGAATTTGGTCAGGGCTGGGTAGTTTCTCTTCCTTTTTAGATGTTTCACCTTATTTAACAAACTTAATTGTTTTGACATTTTGAACATCTTTTGCTTTCATTTTATTTGGATTTTGATGATTTAAATGTTTAGGGTTCATTGATTTAGACTGTTTAGGTTCTGAAATAGACGTTTGTGAACCTGACCCTAAGTTAACCTTTTTAATTTTATCATCCAAATCCTCAACAGGCATCTTATCTTTAGATATTGAAGTAGTAGCCTTCTGTTCAGTGATAGACTGCACAGCTTTACCTGTAGAATCTGGATCACTGACCAGAGGAGTAGGCACCACATGATCCTTTACTGGGTTATTATTAATTGGTCTGCATTTAGTATTTAAAAGGATTGCATGTGGTGGCGGTACTACCTTATATCCCAGTCCTTCCCCACCATTTCATTCTTTCACTAAGTTTTGAACTATATGAGAGGAACTTGCTAAAATGTATAGTTTTTGTTTTAATGATTCAACTTCAACTTCCAAAATTGCTTTTTCCTTTTTAGTTTCTTCCAAAGTGGTTAAGTAGAACTTAATGTCATTTGATTGATTTAAGGCAACAACCTCAGTTTCCCTTAGTTGTTTCCTTAAAAGTTCTAACTTTTTCTTTCAAGCTGCACTCATTTTGTTTTAAAACATGATTTACTTCAGTGCAGAGTTGTAATCATTTACTAGATTATCATTGTGTTCTAATAACCTAGCAAATTTTAAATCAATGCTTTCTTTAAATTTTTTACATTCAGCACAAGCATGTTTCTCAAATAATTCGTCTTTAGAGTATACCTGTGTAGAACCAGATGAATCAGCCATCAACGTAGTGTCAGACTCTTCAGTAACTGGAGATTCTGAGTTTGCAGCACTTAGTTCCTCTTTAACAAGATGATCAACGACATCCATAGCTTCTTCGATATCTGAACGTGCATACTCAGCTATGATGTCTCCTTTACTTGCAGATCCATCATCCAAGGTATCAACTAATGCAACATTTGATTCTCCCTTAGATACAAATCGGAAGGACCAGTCTTGTCCTTCAACCAAAGTCTTAGATTCTTTACTTGACGATGCTCCATCCTTCTCTTTATCTTGATGGTTGAATGTAGGAAAAGGATTTCCATTCCCAGTCTTCTTTGGCTTTATGCACTCACGTTTGAAGTGCCCCTTTTCTTCATAGCTGAAGCATGTGACCTTGGTTTTATCAAACCCAAAAGTAGTATCCTTAGTAGCAACCAAGTTCTGCTCCGTCTTCTTTACAAAATTCTTTGCCCGTCTAACTGCACTGGCTAAGGCCCACATGATATCCATGCATTCCAACTCAGTTTCATCAACTTGCTCGTAGTCCTCGTCAGCAAGATGACAGTTTCCAATCTTCCCAGCGACTAATCCATCATAAGATTGAACAACACCAGCTAGAAGATCCATATGCTCTTTAGCAACTTCCACAGTGACATTTCCAAGATTCTCGGTCTTCAGCTTGGTTGTATTTGCCTTAGGAACAATGTATTGGGTTCCAGATGACCCTGGCATTTCATTTCCTGAGGAACTACTTTGGGAAGGAGCAGAAGAGTTAGACACAAACACCGTTTGTAGCGGTGCGCCTGATGAGGCCGGAGTTGCAACAGAACTGTACAATACAGGATTCTGAGCGTAGGATCCTTTCTTTGACTTGTATTTCTAACGCAGTTCTTCCTCCCTTAACCTCATAATGAAATCATTTATGTCTAATGTAGCAAGAGTGTCATTTTATCTCAGATTAGACACAAATGGATCCCATTTGTCTGGCAGACCATCAGCAAAACTTGAAACCTTATCTTCCATGGATATGGTCACACTCATTAAGTGTACAACTTGGATGGGGGACTCAGGACGCTCTGGACGGCTAGGGTATGAAAGTATTCGAAGTGTTCTGTTTTTCCACGAATTATATGGTATTTATAGGTTTTCAGTGTCCATTCGTACGACTGAACCATTAGCATGGTTCAGTCGTGCGACTGACTCATGCGTCTGACTCACACGCACGACTGAAGGTTCAGTTGTGCGACTGAGTCAATCTTATGTCTCAATCATACGACTAATCCAGTCACCTGGTTCGGTCATGCGACTGGTCTATAAGTATGGTTCATTCGCGCGTATGGTCCATAAGTATGGTCCATTAGCATGAATAACCACTTGACTAAGTTGGACACATTTCTAAGTCATTATTGACTTAGAACTATGTATAACAACATCAAACCTATATATAAAGTTCATATATGTGAATCATACTCAATACAATAATAATATGAAATAATCAAACCCAAATAAACATCAAAATGCATTTTATTTATCATGGAATCATCACATTACATCAGTGTAAGAAATAAAAGACTATTACATTTAAGATCATAAACTAGGTACATAATGTATCAATAAAGTGCCAGAAGCATACTTGACACGATTCTCCGCTGGACAGTAACACATTGCAAAGGCAGATTCCAGCTTCTCAATCCAACGGAGGAGAGTAACAACACCCTCAGAACCCTTAAATGAATGAGGTTTGCAGTCCATGAACATCTTGAAAGTGCAAAATGCTTGACCTAGAATGAGAGGATTCGTATTAATGATTTAAGGATTGTTAAGCAGAGTATCACAGGATTTCGATCCAAAAGACCTACTTGATAGAGGTTTACCTCCTTGATTTTGGTTCTGATTGGTATTGTTGTTTTGATTTTGGTTCCTGGCCTGTTCGTATGCCGCGAGCGCTTCAGTAACATGCTCATGTATGATGGCATCAAGCTCAGCTTACGTCAGTTTAATGTTTCCTCGTCCTCTTGGACAACCAACACTTTGTCCACACATGATTCTACATATTCACAATATACATACATGAGATAACATAATATATGATCATCATAATGTACAAGGTAAATAATCATGCATTTCATATAACCACAACAGTCAATATTCAAATAATAATCATTGATTAAAATAAATTGTAAAGAGTACAATGTATTCAAATCAAACCATTAAAATTCAAAATATATCAGTTGGATGGCAACACCCCTACCCATCTAGGTGTAATATGAAATAACGCAATAACTGAAATCAAAATAAAACAAAATCCAAGGTAAGCAGAACATCAGACATCAGCTGGACATGACAGAGCCATCAACATCATCGGATACGTGCGCTCGTGCATCTTCTGGTTCTTCCTCTGGTGCCAGTTCATCCTCAATCTGGAGTGTAGCTAACTGTGCTTCCAAACCTGTTAGTCTCTCATCTATTGCTAAGTTGCGATGTTCTTGCTCGTCCATGCGATCAGAGAGTGCCATCACATTACCAGTCAAATTATAATGCCCAGTAATAAACATCGACAGTCTCTCCTGAAGTGTCTCCACCTGCAAGCGTAGCTTCTTCATGTCGTATCGTAAAGTAGAGTTCTCATCAGTGAGTGCTCTAATACGTCATCGCTCGGTGTCTAGTGTAGCGACTAAGGCTGCAAGAGCTCGCTCGAGAGGAACATCAAGAGAAGGGAGAGTAGGTGTCGTAGAGGCTGTCGATGACCTAGTCCTAGGTCTAGTGTAGCTAGGGCTGGAACACGCTCCCTATAGATCATACGGTCTATGTAAGTAGGGTAGTACTCCAAGTCGCATGGAGGATCAAGCTCAGGTATCGCAAATATCTGGTCACAGTCCATCTCCTCGTGAGAGTATGGCAATCGAGGCCAGTCAGGTCCTCTATCAGGTACAGGAGAAATAGGAGGCTCGGAACGTACTAGTCTTTTACCTAGGGCTCGCGAAGAAGATACCATGTCTGTAGTCCACGTCAAAAAATGAGTCCAAGCAAGTAATATATCATGTGAGTAAGACTCGGTAATCATCTAGCTATAGTCTAAAATGCAATGCATATGAATGCTCATTTTAGTTCGCTATAACTGGAGCTCTGATACCAATCTCACACCCTCAAAATCCGCTACCGGTGTTTTACCATCAGGTGTGTGACACACCAGGATCTCAGATAGCACCAGTTACACATGGATCATTAATTGTAAAATATCACTTAAAGAAATCAGTCTTGAAATCAAGCATAATTGTTTCAAACTTGCGGAAGTGTTTTAAAAATAGTAATTCAACAATTTAACAAAGTCAACAAACATTTAACAAGATAAAACGATTGAGTTGTGATGTATGCCATGAATGCATCGTAGCTGGATCCTCACCACGTGCGTTCCTTTGACCTGAGAAAACATGCTAAAGTGTGTCAACATAATGTTAGTGAGTCCACTGGTTTAATCAACAAATAATGTGTCAGAAAGCGTTTCATATGGTTTATTAAATAAAGTATATCGATAGGTAGTTAGCCTATAAACAAGTTACTTGGTGTTTCAAACCGAAGCTGACTGTGTGTGTTTAATGCCTTTCCATCACGTCTATCACAGACCGTGGCAATCGTTAGGTCAATTACGCACCCGTTCGACCCCCGATCAAGCTAGCGCGACTAGCCCGGGCGGGGTTTGTCAAGCCCCGTAGTACTACTCAGAATTACCTCCGCTAATCCCATTACTAACGGTTCAATACTGTAAGGACTTTCAAATGTGCTACACTAATATAAATGGCGATATTAATAATACTGGAAACCATAACAAAAATAGTGTTTGCATGTTTTCTCCCCCTAAAAAGGAAAGAATGTAAAACGGGGCCGTAAAAACTCACCTTGAAAACACAACAGTACGATAATACAAGCACAAATGAGTTGGTTTCTGATTAACCTGAATTCAGTTGATATACATAATTAATATTAATTATTAATTATGAACATAAAAATTATACGGTTTCACGTCTCACGACTCGGTTATGGTGCAAGGCATTCGTGATTCCCCCGACTACGTGCCCGTACCGTCACACACAATTTCACGCATCATAATGCAAAATAATCCATACATATCACACTTATGGTATTATACACACCCATAATATACATCCATATATAATACCTACATATAATATATATATATACACACACATACAATGTAAATATGTAATATATAACACACATATTCAATATTCATTATATACAACACACCACCACATTCTCATGCATGCATGACATACCCATGGCATAATGTAATTCCACCAGATCACCTACTGCCATTGTCCACCTTTATTCTTCTGTCTATATATATATATATATATATATATATATATATATATATATATATATATATATATATATATATATATACCATTCACCTAACACACATACCCAAAATGTATAACCTGCATATATATTCACTAATATATACATGTCCATAACCATGCATATAACTTCAGTCTTTACTTTAGGTGTTTATCACACACACAAAAACACAGAATACACTCGACAGACACATACATAGTATAATTCAAATACACTTGAGTGATATCTCATTGTCATCATAATAACCACCTAACTATATACATATATATATATGCATGTGCGAGAACGCCTCCCTAAAAAAATCAACCCGTGAAACATTTAGGTTCAACCATAAACCACATATACATTTGACCGGACCCTCGAACACATATAATATAACATAGATACGTACACGCTATCTCTACACCCGAAATCCGAACCCGAAATCAACCCATATTCAGCAGCAGCAGCAGCAGGAGGAGCAGCAGCAGCAGCAGGAGCAGCAGCAGGAGCAGCAGCCGGAGCAGCAGCAGGAGCAGCTGCAGGAGCAGCAGCAGCAGCAGCAGCAGTAGGAGCAGCAGCAGCAGCAGCAGTAGCAGCAGCAGGAGCAGCAGCAGAGCAGCAGCAGGAGCAGCAACAGGAGCAGCAGCAGCAGCAGGAGCAGCAGCAGGAGGAGCAGCAGGAGCAGCAGCACAGGAGGAGCAGCAGCCGGAGCAGCAGGAGCAGAAGGAGCAACAGCAGGAGCAGCAGCAGGAGCATTAGCAGGAACAGCAGCAGAGCAGCAGAGCATCAGCAGGAGCAGGAGGAGCAGGAGCAGCTGCAGTAGAAGGAGCAGCAGCAGGAGCAGGAGCAGCAACAACAGGAGCAACAGGAGCAGCAGTAGCAGTAGCAGCAGCAGGAGCAGCACAGCAGCAGCAGCAGCAGCAGGAGCAGGAGCAGCAGCAGCAGGAGCAGCAGCAGCAGCAGAGCAGCAGGACAGCAGCAGCAGCAGCAGCAGCAGCAGGAGCAGCAACAGGAGCAGTAGCAGCAGCAGAGCAGCAGGAGCAGCAGGAGCAGCAGCAGTAGCAGCAGGAGCAGCAGGAGCAGCAGCAGGAGAAGGAGCAGCAGCAGCAGGAGCAGCAGCAGCAGAGCAGCAGCAGCAGCAGCAGCAGCAGTAGGAGCAGCAGCATCAGCAGGAGGAGCAGCAGCAGGAGCAGCAGCAGGAGATCAGCAGCAGCAGGAGCAGCAGCAGCAGCGCAGGAGCAGCAGGAGCAGCATCAGCAGGAGCAGCAGGAGCAGCAGGAGCAGCAGCAGGAGCTGCAGCAGTAGCAGGAGGAGCACAGCAGCAGCACATCAGCAGAAGGAGATCAGCAGCAGCAGTATCAGAGCAGCAGCAGCAGCAGCAGTATCAGCAGGAGCAGCAGCAGCACGGAGTAGCAGCAGCACAGCAGCAGCAGCAAGAGGAAGAGAGCAGCAGCAGCATCAGTAGCAGCTGCAGCAGGAGCAGCGGAGCAGCAGGAGCACAGCAGTAGCAGCAGCAGCAGTAGCAGCAGCAGGAGCAGCAGCAGCAGCAGGAGCATCAGGACATTAGCAGCAGCAGGAGCATCAGGAGCAGCAGTAGCAGGAGCAGCAGGAGCAGCAGCAGAGCAGCAGTAGGAGCACAGCAGCCATCAGCACAGCAGCAGCAGAGCAGCAGAGCAGCAGCAGCAGCAGCAGAGGTCAGCAACATCAGCAGCAGCAGGAGCAGCAGGAGCAGCAGCAGGAGCAGCAGGAGCAGCCGGAGCAGCAGGAGCAGTAGCAGGAGCAGAAGGAGCAGCAGCAGGAGCAGAAGGAGCAGCAGCAGGATTAGCAGCAGAGTAGCAGCAGCAGCAGAAGAGCAGCAGGAGCAGCACAGGAGCAGCAGCAGGAGCAGCAGTAGGAGCAGCAGCACAGGAGCAGCAGGAGCAGCGGAGCAGCAGCAGGAGCGGGAGCAGCAGGGCAGCACAGCAGCAGGAGCAGCAGTAGCAGCAGCAGCAGCAGGAGCACAGCAGCAGCCACAGCAGCATCAGCAGCAGGAGCACAGAGCAGCAGCAGCGCAGCAGCAGCCAGCAGGAGCATCAGAGCAGCAGCAGGAGGAGTAGGAGCATCAGCAGCAGCAGCAGCGGCAGCAGGAGCAGCAGCAGCAGCAGCAGGAGCAGCAGCACAGCAGCAGGAGCAGCAGGAGCAGCAGCAGCAACAGCAGTAGCAGCAGGAGCAGCAGCAGCAGCAGCATCAGGAGCAGCAGCAGCAGCATTGGGAGCAGCAGCGGAGCAGCAGGAGCGCAGCAGGAGCAGCCGGAGCAGCAGCCGGAGCAGCAGGAGCAGCAGCAGGAGCAGAAGGAGCAGTAGTAGGAGCAGCAGCAGGAGCAGCAGCAGAGCAGCAAGAGCAGCAGCAGGACTAGCAGGAGCAGCAGCAGGAGCAACAGCAGAGCAGCAGCAGGAGCAGCAGCAGGAGAAGCAGCAGCAGCAGGAGCAGCAGCAGCAGGAGCAGCAGCAGGAGCAGCAGCAGGAGCAGCAGCAGCAGGAGTAGCAGCAGCAGCAGGAGCAGCAGCAGCACAGGAAAGGAGCACAGCAGCAGCAGGAGCAGCAGCAGCAGGAGCATCAGGAGCGCAGCAGCAGCAGTACATCAGCAGCATCAGCAGCAGGAGCAGCAGCAGGAGCAGAAGCAGCAGCAGGAGCAGCAGCCGGGGCAGCAGCAAGAGCAGCAGCAGGAGCAGCAGCCGGAGCAGCAGGAACAGCAGCAGGAGCAGCAGGAGCAACAGGAGAGCAGCAGCAGATCAGCAGCAATAGCAGCAGCAGGAGCAGCAGCTGGGAGCAGCAGCATCAGCAGCAGCAGCAAGCACAGCAGCAGCCGCAGCATCAGCAGCAGCAGGAGCAGCAGTAGCCAGCACAGGAGCAGCAACCGGAGCAGCAGGAGCAGCAGCAGGAGCAGAAAGAGCAGCAGAAGGAGCAGCAGCAGGAGCAGCAGCAGGTTCAGCAGCAGGAGCAGCAGGAGTAGGAGGAGCAGCAGCAGGAGCAGTAGCAGGACCAGCAGCAGTAGCAGGAGCAGCAGCAGGAGCATGAGCAGCAGCAACAGGAGCAGCAGGAGCATCACAGCAGCACAAGGGCAGCAGCAGCAGCAGGAGCAGGAGCAGCAGCAGCCAGCAGCAGGAGCAGCAGCAGCAGGAGCAGGAGCAGCAGCATCAGCAGGAGCAGCAGCAGGAGCAGCAGCAGCAAGCAGCAGTACGAGCAGCAGGAGCAGCAGGCAGCAGGAGGAGGAGGAGCCATCAGCAGCAGCAGCAGGAGCAGCAGCAGCAGCAGCAGCAGCAACAGCAGGAGCAGCAGGAGCAGCAGGAGCAGCAGCAGCAGCAGCAGCAGTAGCAGCAGCAGCAGCTCAGCAGCAGCAGCAGCAGCAGTAGGAGAGGAGCATCAGCAGCAGCAGGAGAGAGCAGCAGCAGCAGCAGTGGCAACAGGAGCACAGCAGCAGCAGCAGAGGAGCAGCAGGAGCAGCAGCAGCATCAGCAGCAGCAGGAGGAGGAGCAGCAGCAGCAGCAGCAGCAGGAGCAGCAGCAGGAGCAGCAGCACAGCATAGCAGCAGCAGGAGCAGCAGGAGCAGCCGCAGCAGCAGCAGGAGCAGCAGGAGCAGCAGCAGCAGGAGCAGCAACAGAAGCAGCAGGAGCAGCAGCAGCAGCAGGAGCAGCAGCAGCAGCAGCAGCAGCAGCTCGGAGCAGCAGCACAGCAGAGGACAGCAGAGCAGCAGCAGCAGGAGCAGCAGCAAGAGCGCAGGAGTAGCAGCCGAGCAGCAGGAGCAGTAGCAGGAGCAGAAGGAGCAGCATAGGAGTAGAAGGAGCAGCAGCAGGAGCAGCAGCAGGGCAGCAGCAGCAGCAGGAGCAGCAGGAGCAGCAGCAGGAGCAGCAGTAGGAGCAGCAGCAGGAGCAGCAGCAGCAGCAGCAGCTGCAGGAGCAGGAGCAGCAGCAGCAGGAGCAGCAGGAGCAGCGGGAGCAGTAGGAGCAGCGGAGCAGCAGCAGGAGCGGGAGAAGCTGGAGCAGCAGCAGCAGAAGGAGCAGCAGCAGCTGCAGGAGCAGGAGCAGCAGGAGGAGCGCACAGCAACGCAGCAGCATCAGCAGCAGAAGCAGCGAAGCAGCAGGAGCAGCAGTAGGAGCAGGAGCAGTAGCAGCAGCAGCAGCAGGAGGGCAGCAGGAGCAGCAGGAGCATCAGCAGCAGCAGCAGGAGCAGCAGCAGCAGCAGGAGCAGCAGCAGCAGCAGCGGGAAGCAGCAGCAGCACAGCGGGAGCAGCAGCAGGAGCAGCGGGAGAGCAGCAGGAGCAGCGGGAGCAGCAGAGCAGCAGTAGGAGCAGCCGGAGCAGCAGCCGGAGCAGCAGGAGCACCAGCAGGAGCAGAAGGAGCAGCAGTAGGAGCAGCAGCATGAGCAGCAAGAGCAGCAGCAGGACCAGCAAGAGCAGTAGCAGAGCAACAGCAGGAGCAACACAGGAGTAGAGCAGGAGCAGCACAGGAGCAGTAGCAGCAGCAGAGCAACAGCAGCAGGAGCAGCAGGAGCAGCAGCAGCAGGAGTAGCAACAGAGCATGAGCAGCAGCAGCAGGAGCAGGAGCAGCAGCAGGAGCAGCAGGAGCAGCAGGAGCAGCAGCAGCACAGCAGCAGGACAGCAGCAGGAGCAGCAGGAGCAGCACAGCAGGAGCAGCAGGAGCAGCAGCAGGAGCAGCAGCAGGAGCAGCAGCAGCAGCAGCAGGAGCAGCAGCACAGCAGCACGAGCAGCAGCAGCAGCAGGAGCAGCAGCAGCAGCAGCAGGAGCAGCAGCAGCACAGCCGGAGCAGCAGTAGGAGCAGGAGGAGGAGCAGCAGGAGCAGCAGCAGCAGCAGGAGCAGCACAGCAGCAGGAGCAGCAGCAGGAGTAGGAGCAGCAGCAACAGGAGCAGCAGGAGCAGCAGGAGCAGAAGCAGGAGCAGCAGGAGCAGCAGCAGCAAAGGAGCAGTAGCAGCAGCAGGAGCAGAGCAGCAGCAGCAGCAGCAGTAGGAGCAGGAGCAGCAGCAGGAGAGCAGCAGGAGCAGCAGCAGCAGCAGGAGCAGCAGCAGGAGCAGCAGCAGGAGCAGCAGCAGCAGCAGCAGGAGCAGCAGCCGGAGCAGCAGCAGGAGCAGTAGGAGCAGCAGCAGCAGTATAGCAGCAGCAGCAGCAGCAGCAGCAGCACGAGCAGCAGCAGAAGGAGCAGCAGCAGGAGCAGCATCAGGAGCAGCAGCAGCAGCAGCAGCAGCAGGAGCAGCAGCAGCAGGAGCAGCAGCAGCAGCAGTAGCACAGCAGCAGTCAGTAGCAGCAGCAGCAGTAGAGCAGCAGCAGCAGGAGCAGCAGCAGCAGCAGGAGCAGCAGCAGGAGCAGCAGGAGCAGCCGAGCAGCAGGAGCAGCAGCAGGAGCAGAAGGAGCAGCAGCAGGAGCAGCAGAAGGAGCAGCAGGAGCAACAGCAAGAGCAGCAGCAGGAGCAACAGCAAGAGCAGAGCAGGAGCAGCAGCAGGAGCAGGAGGAGCAGCAGCAGGAGCAGCAGCAGGAGCAGCAGCAGCATCAGCACAGAGCAGCAGCAGGAGCAGGAGCAGCCGCGGTTGAAGTAGCAAGCCCGAGGTTACACAATATCCAACTTTGCAAAGCCCTCGTATCTAACACTTATGAAAACCTTCGTATAAACTTGGTAACAAAGGAAGCCTTCATTGGTTTCAAAGGGATAAGAAAGAACCACAAATGACAAACGAGTAAAGCCAAACATTGGCAGGAAGTCAGGGCAGCAACCAAACGCAAAAGTCAACTATCAAGACAAAACACATTAATGCTGGTCAGAACCCTTTGCACCAGAAAGGCATAAAACCCTTGGCTAGGGAATTTCAGTCCCATATCATTGACTACAGGCTTCCAAGAATAGAACCATGCCACATTTGATCCCCATACACCAACACTATAAATACTGCTTCTATTTTAAAGGAAGCATCATTCCCAGAACACTTTCACTATAAACTACTCACTTGTTAATTCTCCCTTTCAAAGTTGTATCACACAAATACTTATTCTCACGCCGGAGTGTGGTCTCGGGGAGAAAACCCCTTCTGCCCGAGGCGAGGCTCACGGTTTGTTTTTGTCTCGCAGATACCCTGCTCAGTCGAAGTATTGTCCAGCGAAGCCTAGCTCAGTCGAAGTATTGTTCAACCGAAGCCCAGCTCAGTCGAAGCAAAGCCCAGCCGCATCCTGTCAAGACCGAATCCGTGGTCATAACCCCATCCTTGCACTGCTCCTCGGTCTTAATCTCTTGATTAGGATTCGTGCAGCAACATTTACTAATATAGATTCCAAAAAATTTCCATCCGTACATTACACATATAGAAAACATAAATAATGATGGTAACTGTGGGTTTCGTGCAGGTTTCTTTTCTTTAGGATTTGGTGAGAATATTGGCTAAACATGAGGTATGAGCTTTTAAATGAATTACGTAACAATTCTAATTTATACAGAATTGTTTTTTTGACTCATATGATGAGATAGAATATACTATATCATGAAAACAACTTGTCCAGCTCCTAATCAACACCGGATGCTCTTACCTTATACAGGAATTTTGATCGTCAACGGATTTAGTGTAATTTTTCAATGCTTATCTCTCAATAAAAACGAGACTTACTTTTCATTCTGGAAAGGTCCGTATGAACTCATGTACCATCAATTCATTACGATTGCACATGTGTATGGATGTCACTACATCTATGTACGCTTAGAGGGTGAATATCCAATGCGTCTAATAATGCACTTGTGAAAATAATAATGTGGCTGCAGAGAAAGAATGTATGAGGAGAATATTCAAAGATATTATCAATATCTACTTGAAAATCAAATTGTTAGTCGTTTCAATCTAAATTGGCCTCATTTGTATTTTTATGTATTCATATTATAAAAATTTAAATTATTTATCTATTATTTCATTTATCTATTTCATTTCTAATATATTATAAATATGTTAAGTTATATAATTATATACATATATAAAATATTTAAATTATATCATAATATATAATATAAATAAATATGTTAAGTTACATAATATATACGCATAAAATTATAAAATATAAACTATATAAATAAATATGTTAAGTTACATAATATATACATATATAATTACATATTTAAATTATATGTGATATAATATATAATATAAATTGCATAATACATATATAATAACATATTTACATTATAACTTACATAAAAATCTGCAAAAGAAAAGAAAATAGGAAAGAAAAAGATAATTTTAGCCAACGAGTCCTATATCAACTGGTTTAGAAGGAGACATCGTATGACTTTTCAACGTGGAGGTCATGAGTTAAGTCTCACTAGGTGCAATATGCTCCAAGTGGGCTAAAGGTTTTATCATAGTGGGACTTTGGGTGGTGGGCTACCCTTGGAATGGTGGGTGAGCCGGATCACCAGCGCTGTCTATGTTCACGGGCGTGGTCGGTCTTTCGCAATGGGTTTACCCAAGTGACCAGTTTTAAAAATTATTCGTAGCCCGTTAAAAAAATAATAATATTAAAAAAGGTAAACGACCGTTTTGGTCGAGTCAAACGGTTAGTTGTGTTTGTAAGCCACTTGCCTGACACGCCAGACCCTAAGTAGTCGTTTATGGCCCCTAAACAATTGTACTAGCATTTGACTGGTGTTTGTTGAGTGCTTACTCAATGGTGTGGAAAACAAGATTCTTTTTAAACAATTGAGTTGGAGTTTTCATTGACGATATGATTGATAAAAGGGTTTGCTGGGGACACCGTAGGTGTTTTTGGAGAGAAACTTTATCTAAATGTCACGGTTTGATTTAACCGTGAGTGTTTGAAGCCTAAAGGTCACGGTTTGACCAAACTATGACACTTTGAGATATACTAAAAATAATACTTTTTATACTAAAATAATAAACATCTAATTATATGTGTAAAAAGAAAATAAAATGTCACGGATACGTACATGTACAAACCGTGACGTTTCAAATATTGTTATGTAATTGTATATAATGTTATGATAATTTCTATATTCGTTTTATATATAAATTCGTAACGTCACAAAAACACAAACTCGTAATGTGATAAAATAAAAACTCAACCGATGTTTATGATAAAGTCAATATTCGTTTTTATGGTTTTCGACGAGGCTAAGCGATGACGATCAAACAGAAAAAAATACCCGTAATATGATAAAATAAAAATAAACACAGAACACAAACTCTTATGTCATGACTAGGTTCAACCGCGTGATAAAATAAAAATAAACACAAACTAGTATGATTAAAAAATTAAATATTATACCCAATATGTCACGATTTGGCCAAACCCTGACATATACCCACCAAAATCATAAAACTCACTCCCAATAATTAATTCAATCCCAACGTGCAGAACATTCTCTGAAGCCCAAACCATCACGGTTAGGCCTTACCGTGACCTTTAAGCTTCAAACCGTCATGGTTAGCCCCGTGACGGTTAGGTCCGGTTTTCTTCAAATTTCCTATAGTGCACCTAAAATTACCGTTGATAAATGGCGTCTAAATTAATTTCATTTTGTTGTTAATCATGTGAATGTGTGCTAATATAAAATTAAGATTATTTTAAGTGTAAAAAGATAATACAAAATATATTTTTGTTATCTTGTCCTTTGTGTGTGGATTTTGATTTTTCTTGGTGCATACTTAGTTGATAATCATTTAAATCAATTCCATTTATCAAAACTTTTTAAGGAATAAATTTAAAGTTTCAAATAGAAAACCATGTTCACTTAAGCAAGAAAAAAATAACAAATTTTAAAAAATAAAGAACCTTTTGAAGATTTTTATTTTGTTTTTGCATTTTGGAGATCTAATTCATGTCATTCTGCAACTTACCCATTTTTTTTTCTTTTCATGTATCCCTCTAGGAAGTGATGATCTACATTAACAGTTTTACCGGTTACACAAACGGATGACAAGGGTTTGGTATGAGCTTTTACTAATCTCAGTTGCATACCGAATTGTAAAATAATATCTCACACAGTCTCATATCTGCTAGTTACTCATCACCCATCGGGTTCGTTGATTTCTTCATGGGTATCAAGGATCCTCGTTTGTAAACTTATTTGTTTAAAGTTATATCTAGGATTTCCATTACTCGAAACGTGATCACAAACTCACAAAAATTGACTTGAACCGGTACAGATTTGTAATATGGTAAGATTTCCATTACTAGGGTGAATGGTTTTTTTTTTTTTAATTTATAACCTTTTATAGATTTATAATAAATTAAGTTAACACTTTGAAAATAAAATAAGTAAATAAGGAATAGAAAGATATCATCAGAATTCAGAAGAATACAACGATGTTTTGTGGTCGAGGGAATGTTAACAAATTCATTGCATGTCCACTGTCTCTTATCTTTAATAAAAAGTTATCTTTGATATTTATTATATATACTTTAAAACCCAAACTCTAAACATCTAAAGCACAATTTACAACTTCATAATGCATACATCCTATGGCATACTCCTCTATTTTCACGCCACTTCTTCCATCGCCATCTAATTGTTATTATTTTATTATTATATATATATACTTTAAAGCCACACAACAAAGCTTTTAAGCATAACTTACAAGTATTCAATACAGAATGTCTATGTACACATCATGTAGCCCAACATACAATTCTTTGTTGCTGCTAGAACCTTATCCTACTCCCACCGTCTCTCTCACCGCTTTCTTCTCTTTCGCCTTCATATTCAAGAGATGCAAAGAGAAAGGAGAAAAGAGATACATAATCAATTAACCCTTCTGATAAATCTGTTTAAATTCATGTGAATCAACAAAGACAACGGCTAAAAGTACAATTCTCACCCTTTTTCTGCATTGGTGTGACGATGCGCATCCCCTTCATCTTCTTCACGTCTGCAACAGGTTCTTTTTGAGTTTATATCTGCTTTGTTTGTTAAGTTTGAAGAATCTTTTCAAGTTGTTCTTCAATTTTACAAAATCGATTTGAGTTTAGCTTTTATTGCGCTTCAGTTGGAAGTATTCAATCAACGTTATTTAAACCACGATTCAACCTGCCATTCAAATTTCAAAGCGACGTCATTCAAGTGACCTTATTCGCGCAGACTTGAGGCTCGGTGGTATCCAAAGAACAGGATGTTAAGAGGTGTTTATCGCAGGTCAGGACGTTTTGGGAAGTTTTAATCAAAGATGAAATCGAATTTTGAATAACATTAGAGAATTCTTTACGATTCATAGATCTTTACTAATTTGGTATCTTCATTAAACCAAAAATTCTTCAATCATATTGTATATATATTTTAAGACTAATAGGCAATGAGTTGAACTTATGGGAATATAGTGAGAGGCTACGAATTAACAATCATCCACAAGTTTTCTTGAACTTCAATTAACTTCAAAAGATTTGGTCAGCATTTTAAACTCAGGTAAGGAATAGCATTCAAGAGTTAAATTGGAATTATGGTTTCTTTAGAGTTAGCTAAAGACATTGGGAAATTATAAACTTTGGAATATTAACACTTATATGTGAGTTGTGTTCTTAACATATTAAAAACACATATTGCACTTTCATCAAATGGCATATTATTGAATTTAATATTTGTACATAATATCAAAGTAAAAATGAATTTGAAGAGTTTAGGTTGAAAGTTAGTTTCAAATCATGTTAGATGTGTATATTTCTAATTAAAGTTAGATACATTGTATATATGTATATATCTAATTAAAGTTGTTAGGTATGGCGGATGTTATTGACATGAATAACTTCACTTAAAGAAACGTAGGTACATCTCTAATCTTTTTCTTGAAGAAATGGGCGTTGTATGTTTATCGTTTCGAACGAAACCGAGTGTTGTACATGTCAACGGATGGTAATCAAGATTTATTATTTGATTCTCTGGTAGATTAGATTTGTGAATTCATTTGAGGAATTGTTTTGTCTATAACTATTTCTTGCCTTGAATGGAGTTTATTTAATGATGAGGGAGCTACTGTTGTTTTGTACTACATCAAATTTAGTTTTGGACAGCTTTCATTTGTGAAACGAATCATTTGCAAACAATCAGTTACAATGTCTAATTAAACAGATTTTATAAAGTATAATTGTATTTGCCGTATTGCTATAAATCGAAACAAAATGTTTTATATGATAATAAAATGTTATAAGAAATACTTATTGTTTCATTACACATCACAAAAGTCCGCTGCGAAGCGCGGGTTTGTTTACTAGTTTCTTTTTAAACCAGCAGAGATAATCATATATAATTTATTACTAAAGTTAATAGTTATCATCGATTATTTCTATCTGGAAAGATAATATACTTCTCATTGTTATAAACTATGTTTTTTTTCTGTATTATGCGCGGAAAGCTGGTTGTTTCTCTCTCTGGCTATGCGGCGTAAGTTTGGTCATCATCTTTTGGCTTTTTAAAAACCATAAAAACTAATATCAAAACTGGTTCAAATAATATCAATGTTGTTATCACAACTCATATTGTATGCATGTCAAAGTTAATTTTGTAAACTGTTTAGCATGAGCTCACCAGCATTAGCTGACGCCTTTTGGAGTATATGTATTACAGGTAATCAGTAAGACTATTCTAGAAACAATGTGGAGGCAGTGAAATCTGAAGATGTTGAAGTTTATAGTTGTTTGATATTGTAAATGTATAATGTATTGTACTCAGAATGCTATAAGTTTCTAAAGAAAACTCGGTTTACTTTCGTTGTAAGTTGTATCAAGTGTGCACCTTCGCCTGGGTTTTGGGTGGGGTGCCACAATTGGTATCAGAGCCTGAGGTTTTAGCGAATTAGGTATTATAAAAATGCCTAAGCTTTAACCAGTAGAGCTCTATAAGATTAATGTTAGATTTAGGTTGTGCCAAATAGAAAGTTTTAAGAAAAAGTATTCATGTTTCTTAGAACGACGTAAGATAAAATAACATGCACCATGTCTTTTATTCCCTGAATATGTATTATATAAATGAATCTGTGTAACATAACTGTTATGTTATAAGCATGCTTAGCACATACCAGTAACTTTAGTATAAATATATAAACCTATAGGTAGGTGCAATGTTTGAACATATAGATGATTAAGGATCTAGACATGAACAAGGATCTAGACGTGAACAAGCTAGAAGCGGGACGAGAGAAAGTTCTAATAGGACTTGAACCTCCTCCCAAAATGCTAGATCTCGATCTAATATAAACCCAATTCTAAATGTTGAAGCTATCCATAATATAGCAGTGGAAGTCGCAAAGATATTAACGAATGCATGTCATGGACCCGAGTATATATGAGAATTGGAAAATAAGATGAAAGAAAAGTACCCTCACCTATATTAAAGTAAAACTAAATTTCGAGGACGAAATTTTTGTATGGGGGTGAGAATGTAATACCCCAAACCTTAATATACTGTTGTACATGCGCCAAATATAAAAATTTTTCTTTCATATATTGTCGTATAAGTAAGATGATTATTTGGATGATGGCATGTGAAGTCAAGATGTTTCTATTTTAAGAAAGCGTTTAATAATAATATATTTAATTTTCGATCCTACTCTGTTTTTTAACGAAACTTAGGTAGATTCGTAAAGAAAAAGGAGGTCGTCCCAATGACGTATTCGAAATTTTATAGAACTTTATAGTTTAAAAGTTATGAGGAAAAACGAAGTAGGCAGATAAATTAATTATAAGTAAGCAAGCAAGCAGGCCGGTCAATAAGTAAGCAAGCATGATGGTCAATAAGTAAGCAAGCAAGCAGATCAATAAGTAAGCAAGCAGCCAGGCTGTTCAATCCCATCCCATGTCGCCTGAATAAGATTTGAGGTGCCTACCTGCTTGCTATAAATAGAAGCTCATATGTTTCCTTCTGAATATAAGTTTTCTTGAGAACGCTCTATATAAAGAGAATCTCTAGTACTCAATACCCCACTGGGTGTTGCTAATAGTCATTTTTGCTTGAGTAGGAGCACAGGTAGGGAGACTCTATATCAAATTGTCATAGATAGTTTTAAGGTATGTTCTCATTTAAGTTATCTCAAGTTAATTATTATTTATTTAGTGTTATTATTAGGGTTAGTATTAGTATAGTATTATTGTTTTAGGCGTTAGGGTAATTGTTAGGATTAGGTTTTAGGTAGCATAGCCTTAGTTAGTGTAACACTTGCGAATTTTCATATTATATTTGTCAATAAATAATCATAGTTATGTTGCAAGCGTGACTTTATGACTAAGTTTTTAGATAAAAACTTAATGGCTAAGCTTTCAGATGCAACTTAATAGTTAAGTTATGGATAAAACTTAACAATTAAGTATTGAATAAAACTTAGTGCCTAAGTTTAGATAAAGAATAGAATAAAACTTAACGGCTAAGTTTTGAATAAAGCTTAATAGCTAAGTCTTGAATAAAATATAAAACTTAATAGCTAAGTCTTGAATAAAATATAAAACTTAATAGCTAAGTTTTGAATATAATATAAAACTTAATAGCTAAGGTTTGAATAAAATATAAAACTTAATTGCTAAGTTTTGGACTTAATAATTAAGTTTGGATAAAACTTAATAAGTAAGAAATACTTAATGTGTAAGAAATATCCATATATAAATAGATGTTTCTAGCTTCATTTCATTTCATAAGCTTTTGATCGTCTTCCCTACTTTTACACACGAAACTCTCTACTACCTTTTAAACACCATAAAGATAACCCGAGATTAGAAAGCCGGTGTATATACTCTAGACAACAAGTATAGAAGTTTTGAATTAATCAAGGTGTTAGAAGCCCGTGACTTAATCCTGAAGTTACTTCGAGGTTCAGAAACAAAAGCTTATCAAGTTTAGAGACTCTGTTCAACTTACAGGTGAATACGTTTAATACTTTCAAAACATTCAAATGATTTTCTTTTACGAAAATGGCATTAGTACGTTAACCATGTTAATGCATAGAGGTATTCTGCTAAAACATTTAGACCAGAAGTATATGTATATTTGATCAAATTATATCCTGGGGATGGGTGAAAATCACATACTGGGACTGGTTCAGACTCAATGCAGATCCGGAGAGTCCCGTATCAAGATTGCTTGAGCACCAATACCAGTATATATGGAGGGGGACTTCTAGTTAAAATAGACTGCTAAATATGCGATTTACCGTTAATTTATGATTAACTGTTTATCGTTATTCATGCCGAAATACTTTTGGTCAAATTAAATGTATTCATCAGCTTTTCGCTGATGTACTATTTTCCAACCTTTTCAGATAAACATGATTAAATGTGTTTAGTCAGGTGTTAGTGCTGGATGGACTATGAATCCTAGGCATGAAAACCCTGTGATGAACATATTAGCAAGAATAGTGCTGGAAGCTAAGCAGTTAAATCGGTGAAATATCGGATATCGGTCACGGACCGATATTTGATATATCGGTTCTCGCGGTGATATATCGGTGAGATATCGGTAATTGCATATATATATATTAAAACACTAAAAACATATAATATTAATAATAAGATACTAAGATAGTCAAATACATAGTCAATAATGAATTTGGACCCATGTGAAGATGGATTTGGAGCATCCATACCTTCAACGAAAATAAGATAGATTCAATAATGAATTGGTGCTAACTGCTAAACATAAACTGACCAATCAACTCACTGATCCAACAAAATCAAAAACAAATTACCCTTCTGTGCTTCAATAATCAAGTGATGTGCTTCAACAATCAAGTGATGTGCTTCAACAATCAAGTGATCAACTCACTGCTTTTGTGCTTCAATAATCAACATAATCAACAATGTTGATTCAACATACAAAAACATACAACTAAATCAACATATAAAAACATACAACTCAATCAACATACAAAAACAAATTACCCTTCTGTGCTTCAACAACCAATCGAACTCACTGCTTCAAAAATCAACTGATCAACATAATCAACAACAACATAGTGAACATACCTTCAACAACCAATCGAACTCACTGCTTCAATCGAACTCACTGCTTGGCTGCTGTTCGATTCGGTAGTCGATTCGGTAGTCGATTCGGTAGTCGATTCGGTAGTCGCTCTGTTGTTCGATTCGACCAATTCAACTCACCAAACGACCGATGTAACTCACCAATCGATTCGGTAGTCGCTCTGTTGTTCGATTCGACTTCGACTGATGTTCGATTGCACCCTTCAACTTCGACTGACTTCGACTGACTTCGACTGATGATGTTCGATTGGTAGTCGACTTCGATCGCAAAGACTCAAACAAAAGCTCTGATGTTCGATTGCACCCTAAATGGGTTATTTGGGTTAGTGGGTCAGTTGTTTAGTGGATTTTGTTGGAAAAATGAGCCCAGACCAAAACAGAGCCCAACGATAATATCGGCGATATGACCGATATTTTGAAGCCACGATATCACCGATATATCGGTCATATCGACCGATATTATCGGAACGATATAGTAACCGATATTTGGAACCGATATTCTACGCCCCGACCGATAACCGATATATCGGTGATATATCACCGATATATCGGCCGATTTAACTGCATAGGCTGGAAGGACTAAAGTTTTCTAGGCATAGACCTTGTGGCAAGTTTTGAATATTTGTCAGTAGACAGAAAATTTTGTAAACATTGCGTTGAACAATGTTATGTAAAATTTTGGGTATTTAATTCCTAAGGAATATATGAAAGTTTGTTTTTTTATAAATCATCAGAGTAATTTTATTTTATGAAATAAATTGTGAAATGTTTTTTCGCTGTGTAAACATCTTTCAAAACAAACAAATAAAAAGTGAACAACGACACGTACCAATCGGTCACACTCCCGGGGCCCTGAGACCGGGGTGTGACAGGTTGGTATCAGAGCCACAGGTTTTAGCGAATTAGATACTTGCCTTAGTATATAGGCTTTAACCAATATTAGAAATATTGCCTACTAAGAAAAAATAGCTAGATGCCTTGTTATCTTGATATGCATTATACTGACGTAATAAACGAACCTTATTTCTCGTAAACGATGGAGATACCTATCGAAGTACCCAATGATACTATTTACAAAAAGTAGCCGTATTTCTTTTGTGGTGTTTCCTTATTTTATTGTAGGTAATCAGGGTAATCCGGGAAACCAGTGAAGAGTGAATTGAAGACCAAGATTGTATTTTACTTTAATTGATGTAATGAATAACTTAATTAGGTTCTTTCGGATTATCTGGTTTGTTTGAATTTATCTCCTTTGACCGTCTCTTTAATATCATGGATTTGGTTTTTGATTTGATATCTGTAATAGTGACACGTCAGCCTCTCCGGGTTGGGGTGTTACAGAAACACTGTTCACAACGGGCACACTGTTCACGCGCAGAAAACACTGTTCACGCGGGGGGGGGGGGGGAACTGTTCACGCGCGGAAAACACTGTTCATGCCGGAAAACACTGTTCATGCCGGAAACACTGTTCATGCTCTGTACTGTAGCGGCGGCTGCGGAGGAACCCTAGGTGGCGGCGTCGGCAGAAACCCTAGATAGCGGTGGCGGCGAAAATCTTCAAGAACCTGAGGCTCTGATACCAGTTGTTAGGTATCTTTACGCAGCGGAAATAAACAGATTATTATACGCACGCACACGAAAGCAATAAGAACACGAGAATTTATAGTGGTTCGGTCAATATGACCTACGTCCACTCTCTGCAACTAGGTATTTTATTAAGCTCAAGGGACAAGATTACAATACAATGACATGCTCTATATATAAGAATAATTAGGGTTTTAAGAAGCTTCAATGGGCCAGGCCCATAACTCCATCCGAAAGCCCAAAGGTCTTCACACCTCAACAATACAAGTTCTTTCTTCTCCCTGTAGCCTCTATGTTACAGAAAGCACCTTGGATGAAGGAGTAGAGGTTTTACTGTTTATTAGTCAACGAATCCCAAATACATATACATATATGACTCTATTATGTACATACCAAGGATATGTAACTAATACCATAAGAGTAAATTAGTGACAGAATTAAATACAAAAACTTAAAAATGTGTTTTATCAAAAATGCCACCACCTATAGACTACTCCTTGCCTATTGAGGTTTTCTCAGTAAAGTCTTGTGAAGCGACTCTTCATGCCTTAGCGCCTAGGTGACCACCTTTAACTACCTTAATGATAGGGTATTAGATTGCACACTTATTATCATTACTACATATGATTGAGTAAGCATGTTTTTCAACCTCTTAAAAGATACCAATATCAAGAAGAACGAGATTCACTCACACATAGATCTTTCACCAATTCATGAACTTATCTATTATTAGTTTGTCCGAACTAGTGTTCATTACTAATATATTTTAGGTCAGTATGTAACAACTACAAAGATGCTCGAATCATTTATATATTAGTGTCTTTTTTAAGGAATTCAAAGCAACTCCTTTAAGGTATAAGTAAACATATTAACTATGATCGAAACAAACCTCAATTTTATCCATGGAACGTAGAATGTCTTGTTCATCAAATAACATGTCTTCAATTGAAACTTTGCTCACTTTCACAAAATCTGACAAAAGCAACTTGTAAATAGCCTTCGTTGCATGAGTCATGAATACCCTTCCCTTGAAGGAGTTGAAGGTAGTCTGAAAAGCAAGACATTACACTCAAGCTAGTATCTAAACATAACAAAACTAGAACAGCGTAAGATAACATAAGATAGCCAAAGCTCGATAGAAGTAACAAAACCTTTTCCAGAAAATAGGGAAGGGATGCAGCATGATCCAAGTGAAAACTACACACAATTATCATATAAAGTTAAATATAAATAAAAATGTATAGAAAAAATAAAATTTTAAAGGCCCACTAGAACCAACAATGTGCAACATCATAAGACCAAATAGTAGGAAAACATAAATGAACTCAACACATCAAAATCCCCCTCCCAAGCCCAATTTAAAAGCTAAAAATTTTCTAAATTCTCAAGTAAACAAAAATCACTAATCCTTCATTAAAAATAGATATTTATGGAGTACTAATTTGTGTGCAATGACATAAACACTATCCAATGATATGAAACATCTTAAATCATGGCCATTGAATAACTAATATCCTTGATTTTCCTATATCAAGAGTTTAAAATCACAAGGAGTAACAGATATATCAAAAGATCTAATTAATGATGTTGGGTGGAACTCTCAAAGCTTAAGTTTAGGAAATCAAGCATGAGATTCAATTTTGGTTCTACGGTATTTTTCGAATGGCAATCAAAGGCTTAAGGCACACTCAAGGCGCAAGAGTGAGAGTCGCGCAAGGCGCTTAAAAGTCATGCACCCAAGACAAGCAAGCCACACTTGTATTCGTAGCCATTTTTAGCTGTGTTAGACATGTTTTAGGCTGGTTTAGTCTAGTTTAGGCATGTTTACACTGTTTTTGGCTTGTTTAGACTGAATTTTGGCTACTTTAGAGACTGCTTTTGGCTTGTTTAGACTGTTTTTTCGCTTGTTTAGACTGTTTTTCGCTTGTTTTACCAATGTCAGTTGCTCACTTTGTGTTTCTGGAGGGAAGTGCAGTTGTTTACAAACCTCTGTTTCTTGTTATTCATACTTCTAGTTCTAGGTTGCTTGTGTTGTTCTTATTGGAAAACTCTTATTAGCCTTTTTGTTCAAGTCAATCTTTAGTCACATTGTTGACTTGCTTACAAAAAAAAATTGTTTGTGTGAATACCTGACTGCCTTTTCTTTGTTAATGAAACCAATTAGATAAATGCATGAGGTGACATTAATATGGATTTACAAGGACCAAGAGGGGCGTCAGACTAACAACTAGTATACTTCATGAAGGAAGTTTAATATAATCCATTACATGTACCTTTTCAGAATAGTTGATTAACAATTAGCTAGTTAGAACTTACAAGTCCCTAATGTAAAACATAGTAAAACAGTTACCTTGTTGGTATAAAATTATCAAATCAAGTTTCTCTATTATACGACAAAGTTCTTGCCTTCTTGGACTTTACAACATTGCAATAAAAATCAAACTTGGCATAAACTGTAAATGAACCGGACTCTTTCCCTTCTTATAATACAAATCGTTTTGCTTCCAAATCAAATATACTAATTCTACTTTGCTAGTGATATTAAGCTTAAGAGGAGAAAATAGCGATCATATTGACCCACATAACAGCTATGAACAAAAGAATAGTTTGTGTCTAATAAATGACATGAATATATGAATTTGGCAGCAAAGTGTGTATTAACTAAACTTAATACGCAACTCTTTTCTGAAGCAAAAAGTATAACTTCACTTACTGAGTAATGAGAAGAACATCTATAGTGGAGGGGTCAATTTCATCAAAGTAAGGTAAGGCCGCCATGCTCGAAAAACCAGGATGAATTCCACAATCAAACTATCAACATCCAAATCAAGATATGTAAATCATAATATACGAACAGAATCATACAACGCAACAACAAAATATGATAATACTTACGGCTTATCATAATAGTTTTCCCTTTGAAGGTCATGAATACACAAGATCTTCCCACCTCACTTCCAGCCCCTAATGGGGTTATAGTCATTACATCTGATTCTCTAGTCAGAGTCGAATCACGCCTCTTCAATGATGATGAAGATTGTTGTGGCACCGTTGAAGCCATTTTATGAACGTCCTTTTCTACGGAAGTGAACTAATCAAAATCCTTGTAAATCACCAAAGCAATTTGTGAGTTAGTGTTTGCAAATTACTACAACCAGCTCTTATGCCCGTGCATTACTGCGCGAGCTTTGCTAGTTTTTGCTTCTTGTCACAAAGTATCATCAGTTCATTTCATCTATAGATGTATCTGCAGGATCATATGTAGCCATGCCAAACTATTGGTATTGTAGAAATTACGGCAGTAAAGTCAAGAGACAAATAGAAATACGTCTTCATTTTTGTGATGTCGACATATCAAACAAACAAACAAACAAACCCAGTATATCCCACTCAAGAGCAGGGTCTGGGGAGGGTAGGTGTAGGCGAGTCTTTCCTCTATCTTGTTAGGTAGAGAGACCGCTTCCAAAGAGACCCCCGACTCGATAGCAAAAGCCATACTGATAGCAAGACCACATACAATAAATCATACAACACATAGCATACAGGTGACGAAAGGTCTTAGCATTAATTATTATAAGCAAAGAGGAATAACACACGCGGTGACAAAAGGTGAAAATATTCAGAGGAGAACAAAATGTAAATAACAAATAACTTTGACGTAAAAAGAGGCGGCATAGTCAGAGAGTGCTCGTTGACATAAGCACTTAACGACATAAAGCAAAACATCCATTATCGTCATGGTTGTAAAGAGCCAATTCTCATAATAACTAAGAAGGCAAAAGAGCGATATAACATAAACAAACTGAAGGCTTACAACACATAAATAATTCATAAACAATCGCATGACAATAAACATTAAGAAGCTTTGACACTAATAAATCACATAACTATATATCCATTGTTTAAAAAAAACAACCAAAAAAATACTCAGGAAAATAAACATAAGAAATGAATGTTATTATCGTAAGAATTTTCGTTAAAGAAAACAAACATAAATGGGCTGATGATAATTTTATTTCATAGTGCATATTTGCATCATATTTAACAAACAAACATACACAGTAGATCCCACAATAATAGTAGGGTATTGCATCATATGCAACATAAAGATTAAATAGTTTATAAATAGGCCTGTTTATTTCTTAATGGCAGTCTCCATTTATGTTGGTTTTGTGATTATAATTTAAGCAAGAAATACGTAAGTATTATGAATTATGATGGGGAAATAGAGAAACAGCTTGCAATGACATACATGTATTCTTATATACATACATGAATGCATAGATACATATATACAATCTGTAGATTAGATTGTTTTACATGTATATGATTATATAATATGGTAATAGAATAGACTAAAATTTGATGAGTGATGGCCTTGACTGAGATCCTTGTTGAAAAGTGACCCAGTTAACCAACAACAGCAAACAGAAAACATTCTGCACAATTAGTTCAAAGAGAATATTGGGTCTAAGCAGATAACATGAGTTGTGAAGGTATGATTTAAATCGTCTGGTAATAGAAGCTGCTCAGGGGCTCAAGAAAATGACACGTTGAAGGATCTTGTTTTCTTGTTTGTTAACATATCAAAATAAAGTCCAAAGAAACAGAAGACACATTTGAGCAATATAACCTTGATTCTTGTTCATTTTATTAACAATTGATCACCACATGAACTCCTCTTTGGCATCATTCATATTGATTAAAATAATGAAAAGAAAAAAAAATACTTTGTCCTAACCTCTAGTTGTATCAGGCAGCGATACAGTTTCTGAAAGGTCCAAAATTTCTTCATCAACCTTAAAAAAGGTTGAAACAAAGGAGTGAGTTGCAAGCAGGCGGTGTTTTTAGAGATAGATCTGGAGAGTGGCGATATGTATCCGGGTTTTGTTAATGTTTGTTGTTGCTATCACTTAGACAATATATAAACAAAAGTGAAGGTAATTCACCTAATAATCAACCAACTTTTGTTACTAACCTATATAGACTTGATATGGGCCATATGGCTAATTAATTTTGTATGTGTTAATGGTAGTATATCAAGGAATTACTACTGAAGTAAATGCTAACCTTAAGAGCACAATAGGTTGGGCATTTAGTAAAAGCAAAGGTTGATTCTTTCTAGCAACAAAGGTCTTGAAAATATGTATAGTATTGATCAGATAATATAAGACACATGAGAACCATATAAAGAAGAAACCCTTTTCGTGCTTCATTTACCAAGGAAAAGGTATTTGTACTCTCAAACTGTAGTAAATACAAAGATAATGTGATTAACAATCTGCATCTTAGAAAAAAAGATTTTAAAGGTTATATGTGTTAGGTATCTTGGCGCAGCGGTAAAAGCTGTTCCTAAGGGACCGAAGGTCTCAGGTTCGATCCGTGGAAACGGCCTCCCCACAAAATGTGGGGGAAAGACCGCGTACATCTTCCCTTAAATGGGACGGACCCTCCCTGGACCCTGCGAAAACGCGTGAGCTCTTTGCAGCACCAGGTACGCCCTTTATGTGTTAGGTATCTTACGTAGCGGAAACACACACAATTACACGCACACGCACGAAAGCAATAAGAACACGAGAATTATAGTGACTCGGTCAAGATGACCTAGTCCACTCTCTTCAACTAAGTAATTTTATTAACAAAAGTGAAGGTAATTCACCTAATAATCAACCAACTTTTGTTACTAACCTATATAGACTTGATATGGGCCATATGGCTAATTAATTTTGTATGTGTTAATGGTAGTATATCAAGGAATTACTACTGAAGTAAATGCTAACCTTAAGAGCACAATAGGTTGGGCATTTAGTAAAAGCAAAGGTTGATTCTTTCTAGCAACAAAGGTCTTGAAAATATGTATAGTATTGATCAGATAATATAAGACACATGAGAACCATATAAAGAAGAAACCCTTTTCGTGCTTCATTTACCAAGGAAAAGGTATTTGTACTCTCAAACTGTAGTAAATACAAAGATAATGTGATTAACAATCTGCATCTTAGAAAAAAAGATTTTAAAGGTTATATGTGTTAGGTATCTTACGTAGCGGAAACACACACAATTACACGCACACGCACGAAAGCAATAAGAACACGAGAATTATAGTGATTCGGTCAAGATGACCTAGTCCACTCTCTTCAACTAAGTAATTTTATTAAGCTTAAAGGAACAAGATTACAATACAATGACATGCTTTACATATAGAGATAATTAGGTTTCAAGAAACTTCAATGGGTCAGGCCCATAACTCCATTTAAAAGCCCATAGGCCTTCACACCTCAACAATCTCTCACTTAAAGGCCTTGTGAATACTCCAGCTAGCCATCTAAGTACAAAGCAACCCTGTCAATCATTATTATCAGTAATCTTCAAATGACAGAAATCCTCTAAGCCTCCAATTCTGAAGTACAAGCTAAGATTTCAATCCAAATCTTCTAGTTGCAGTGGCCCCTTTTCATCAATTACTTGAAAGGGCCCATTGAAACTCCCCCAAGCTCCAACACAATCGTGGCAAATTCCACCAACGACCCATCCTCTGCCTCAACTGTTTACACAATCCACCAGATTCAGAGATACACCGAGAACCACTAACCCTCTCCAAATTCAGCAAACAATCACCAGGAGAGAATTTTCTACTCGTAGTTTTCAAAACCCAATGATTCTTCTTAACTATACCCGGAACATGCCCCATGCTCCCACTGTCATGAAATCCTCTGACTGGCATAGACTTATGACCCCATTCAGCTACAATCTCTGCTCCAGACTTTCATGTTTGCAAAATGAACGCTCTTAGTGGCAGATTTAGCGAACCCAACATTGACTTGCTTAATCGGGTTGATCAGTCCCTCAGTAGGTACCTCCACCGTGCACAATGACCCATGCTTATCACCACGAGCAATCAGCTGGTTCCCATTGATTACCCTCCATTTACCACCACCAAACCTTACTTCCAGGCCTTGTTCATCAAGTTCACTAACGGAAATTAATTTCTTCTTCAAACCAGGAATCACCCTGACATTCTTCAGGTTCCATGTAGTTCCCAATGGAGTCACCAAATCAATATCACCCATGCCCATTACATCAAGCATTCTACCATCAGCAAGGCGTACTTTCCTAAATTCGCTTGTTTTCAGATTCACCATCAATTCACTGATGTGTAAAGCATGAAACGAAGAACTAGAATCCATGATCCAAGAGTCCACATTTTTTTCAGCCTCAAGAATCAACATGTCACCATCATTGACGTCCTCAGCAGCAGTGTTCAGACTTTTCTTTGGACATTGACTCTTAACATGTCCATCCACGTTGCAGATCCAGCACCTCACATTTTTTCGAGTTCGAGCTTAACGTTTTCTTCGACTCCTACTGCCTCGGCTATTTTTCCTTTCCCAGCCAACATGTAACATCTCAGACGATGATCCAACATTTGCACTTTCAGACGTATATCTTCACCTATTAAAATGTCTCGGATCTTTTCAAATGTCATTTCGTTAGCCCTCGCAAAACTTGTAATAACAGTCACTGTCCCAGACCAACTATCAGGCAATGAAGATAGCAACATCAAGGCTCGAGTCTCATTATCGAATTTTATTCCCACATATTCTAATTTGGACGGAATAGAGTTTAGATCATTAATGTGAGAGGTAACTGAGCTTCCCTCTTTCATTCTCGTCATGAACAGTTCCCTCATCAAAAACACCTTGTTAGCTACAGACGGCTTTTCATACATATTTGACAGAGCCAACATCATACCACTTGCGGTTGTTTCTTTCATGATGTTAAAAGCAACGCTCCTCGTCAAAGATAACATAATAGCCGCTCTAGCTTTCTTGTCCTTAGAATCCCAAACTGCTTCTTCAACTTTCTCCATCCTCTCCGGTTTCTTTTCCAGTACCATATCCAAATCCTTTTGACACAGTAATGTTTCTATTTGCATTTTCCACCAACCAAAATCAGTGCCATTGAACTTTTCGATCATAGTCTTCCCGTCTTCGGCCATAATAGCAAATAGAGACAAAAAACAAGCACACTGAACAGCTGATAATCAGTCAACAAAAGGATAAACAAACCAATTCCGGTACTTCCAACCAAAACCCTAGGCGGCAGCAGAACCCTAGGCGACGGCGACGGCCACGGCGACGGCGGCAGTAACCCTAGGCGACGGCAAAAATCTTCAAAAAAGTTTGGGAAAATTTAAACAATATTCAAGAGCTTGATGCTTTGATACCAGTTGTAAGGTATCTTACGCAGCAAAAACACACACAATCACACGCATGAAAGCAATAAGAACACGAGAATTATAGTGGTTCGGTCAAGATGACCAACGTCCACTCTCTACAACTAGGTATTTTTCATGGTTGTAAAAATCGCTAGTCGCTAGTCGGGCGGTGGAGTAGGGACTAGGGATTAATCGGGATTAATAGGGATTAATCGGAATTAATCGGATTGGATTTTATATGTTAATTTACAAATTTATAAATATATACAATATTTTTCAAAATTATACATATAATTTTTTATATCCGACTGATCTGTATTATATTTTGACTGATTTTCTCTAATTTTAGCTGATTTGACCAATGTGATAAAATTTGACTAGTTTTGACCAATTTCTTTGATTTCTGGCCGATTTGACTGATTTTGACCTTTGACTGATTAACTAGGCGATTAGCTAAAATCGAATCGGTGGATGACCGATTAGCAATTAATCGGGGATTAATCGGTGCTAGGCGGCGATTTTTACAACACTGGTATTTTTAAATAAGCTTAAAGGGACAAGATTACAATAGAATAACATGCTCTATATATAGAGATAATTAAGGTTTCAAGAAACTTCAACGAGTCAGGCCCATAACTCCATTCAAAAGCCCAAATACCTTCACACCTCAACAATATGCATAACAAATAAGCAATGAATGACTTTCTACTTGTTTGACCCATTCCCTTTTTAACAATATATCAAATGAAGCAAAAGATCATCTTTGTTGACTCGGAGCATTCACAATAGGTTCCCAATCCCCATCCTTATAATTTATTTAAAAATCACCATCCCTTAAGTTCAAACCTCATTTTCCTAAAACCACCCACATCTCATTCATCATCCCCATCTCTATATTCTTATTTTATTATATCTCTCTTTCTTTCATCTATAATGTTAACTACCATCTATTTCGTCTTATTATTGAGTCTTTCAAATACATATTAAACGAGTCAAAATTCAAAATCACAAAGATGGGTTGCTGATTATTCGAAAAGCATAGGAACAAATCTGCATCACATAACATATATCATATATGGGTCAAACAAACCAAATCAATGTTCAAAGAAAAAAACAATTTCTTCAAGTAGTAGCACACTAGCACAGTGCCTCTGCAAATTTGGTTTTGCCATCAATTCAAAGGTGCATAACAATGCCATCAATTCAAAAGGAAACAAAGACTTTAAATATTTTTAAAGCTGCAAATGGAACAGAATGAAGACATATCATTTGCATCTTGAATCTTATTCATTTGAATTTAAAAAGCATTTCCAAATAGATTATGTAGTCTTGACAAATAAATTACACTCACGGGCATACAAAATGACACCCACGATGGCATACAGATGATGTGCAGGTAAAGAAATTATATGGTAGCATTTATACATCACATTTTATTATCTATTTATGTTTTTTTGCTAGCATGAAGAAATCGACTCTAATCTGGTTTGAAAGGGGTTCAACAAAATCACAAGTATTCCCCATTGAGCTTCAATTACTTCTCAATAAAAATAAAGATCCGAACTTTATGAAAAAATAAACCCTTAAAATAAAGTCAAACACACTTCAATTGACTCCAAGATTAGCAAAACAAGATCACAAGCATACTTCTCAAGAAACCATTTTGCAAGAACTCACCTTAATGAAAATAATCACATTAAGGACCGCAATTTGCTAGAACTTTGCAGATTCGATTCAACTTATAAAGAGCAAATTGAACATCAATTAGCAGATAATCACATCAAGAACTAAAGAACTACAATCAGTTTATGAAAGAGTAATCAAAAGTCAAACAAGCGAATGCTTGATTATATAATCAGATCTCCAAACTAACATTAAAAACAAGCTGAAGCGATTAAAATCAAAGAGGATGTCTACGATTTGAATCAAGAGTCGTTAAAGGCGAACCTTAGGGGCTTGAGGGATAAACGATTATGGGTGTCTATGCTTTGCAATCCCAAGGATTTAAAGCATTCACAGTAGGTTCTTTATCCCTGTCTAAATAATATAATCAAAAATCACCATTCCATATATGTTAACTCTCATTTTCCAAAACCTCCCACATCTCATTCCTCATCTCTATCTTTATATTCTTATTTTGTTATTTTTTCCTCTTTCTTTCATTTACAATATTAACTAACAATTAGTTTGTCTTCTTATCTGTTCTTTTCAAATATTTTCTAAATGGGTCAAAACTAAAAGCTAAAACATGGGTATAATTTAAAAAGTTAGCAAACATGTGACAGGTTCATAAGCATATCTACAACATGAAGTCATGAAACATTAATTATTCTAATTAGATTGGCATAATTGGTTAATATCATTCCAATATTTATAGGACAAAGCAGATTATAAATTTAAAACTAACATTAGTGAGTCTAGTATACACATGCAAACTGCATACTACACTAAAATTTACATGTGGTCTCAGGGATTGAATTAAGCATCTTTTTTCTATTTACTCAATTAATTAAGTGAAGCTAACAATTATTGCTAAGCTTTTAAAGATACCAACTTACTTCTAAACTAGGTTGCATGCTTTCTAACCTGCTTGAATTAAGAAACAAAAAGTTGTTTATACTTCAGTTTAAATGTGTTTTGGAAGAACGCTTATAATAGTGCCTACTAAAACATAGTTGTTGCTACTCCAACCCTATCAAGCACTTATCTACTAAAATTTATAACTATCAAGTGCAAGAGAATACCCAACAACAATAATAAATGAGAAGATAACAACAATTAAGATCAAAAATTTCAAAGGTTGTGGGACAATCACCTCCCACTCAACTATCATTTTAATCTGAAACTAATATAGTATATACACACATATAACATAAATATTGAAGCAACTAAAACTTAGCCTAAACAGGTTCTAAAAACCATATTGGCATATTGCAGCAACATGACAAATGGGTATGTATCTGGGTTTCTTAGAAGACTGAAAATTAAACAGGTATAAACCTAATATCAAACAGCAGTGTAAGTTAAAGAGCGAATATCTTTATGAAGAAAGTAGAATTTTTTTTGACATCCATAGTTGTTTTTCATTACCCACTAACCAAATTTTATTCTTCTCCCAAAGTTCAATCGATAAACATCACTCAGCATTCAATTCGAAGCATCTAGCTTCCGACATCCAAAACATACAACCTAATTCAGACTCCATTTCATTGAATCCTTGTTGCTCATGGACTTTGTAAATAACAAACTCACGTTACAAATTCAGAGAATTAGAACAATGAAAATACTAACCTGCTTGAGATTAAGGCGATTAATTTATGGTTGACTACTTCGGTGGATAAAGCGAAGGTTGCTAGTGCTGAACGATTGGGCTTCTCATGAAATCAAATCACAGTTGCTTTCGTTAGAACGGATTTTGTTGTTAGGGCTCCAATCCATTTTGTTTAGCTGATACTGCTTTGCAAGGGATGGGGGAGGTATAGGAGTGAAAATGTGACAACTCGGAAAATTTCATGATTTATATATGCAAATCTAGTATTTGTGTGATTTGTTTTTATATTTTTATTAGTATTTAATAATAATATTATTAATAAAAATATAAATAACAATAATAATAATAATAACAATAACAATAATAATATTAATATTATTAAAAATAATAATGTTAATAATGATAATATTAATAATAATGAAAATATTGTTATTAATAATAATTTATAGAATTATTAAATTGATTTAATAAAGTCCAGGGGTTGTTTGGTAATTTTTGAAACTTGTTTTATAAACTTTGTAACATAAAATGTTAACTGTTGTAACCCCAGGGACCACTTCTGTAATTTCGTTTAAATCACCCAAACCGCCGCCCGATTCCCCGACCACCGCCGGCCACTTCTCCGGCGGCCCTCCGGCGATTCCAAACGCCAAATTTAGCCGTTTTCAATTCAATCAAATACTACCGACACTTTCGCGTGAATATCTCGAACTCGTGGCCACTGGAATTTGAATAATTGAGTCGATATAATGGAGATCCCACTTCGACCGAAAGTTCGGCCGACCCACTCACGAATTCGAAGCACTGAACAATAAAATACTTGAATTAACTACGCACTTACAATCTTTTTGTCATTTATAAACTATCATCGGGTTTAATTTCGTTTGAAACTATCAACAACACCACAATTTATCATCAACTTCGTTCGAACCTGCAACTTATTCGATTTCACCTTCTGAGTTCTATTGCACGACAACAATAGAGGGCTTTTGATCATTAGACTTATTGGAAACTTCCTGTGAAGTTAATTTCATTATCATCAACGTTTGATCATCTTTTGGATTCCACGTTAGCCGCGACTGTTCTTCGTGGTGTTCACCATCAATTCGACTCCTTCTGGTAAATTAAACACACCTACAAACTCGTTTTTATGCATAGATTAAAAGCCCTATGGTTAATTGCATTATCATAACCGATTGGTGGATCAATTTGATACCAATCGAATTAGGGTTCATTGATTTGGGGATTGATTTGGGTTGTGTTTATAATTAAATGGAACCAAGTCTTTCTGCGGCTAAGAGCCTTGGTTCACTGGTTGGTACGCGGGTGTGTGGGAAGGAGGTCCCGGGTTCGAACCCGGGCACCAACATATATTTTTTTAGAGCCCTTTTATCACTTTAAAAATACAGAAAAATTATTAAAAATTATAAAAATAATTATTATAAACTTTGTTCATTTTAGAGGTTATATAATTATTTCTGGAAAATTTATTTCTTTAAAAACCTTATTTATTTATTTAGTTAATTATTACAAATATTATAAAATATTATTTATAAATGTTATAAATAGCCATTTTTATAAAATAGACTTTAAATAATAATCTAAATTATTAATTTATTATAACGTTATATTATTTGTAATTATGGATAAAAATGATTTTATAAATTAAATCATAAAATCATACTAAATAATACATGATTTATTAAAAATCATAAATAGATTTTAAATAAATAAATAACATAGATTATTACACATAAATAATGTTTATACATGATATAAATATGGATAACATAATTAATAATTACATAATTTATATTATTTATTGAACATAAATCTATTATGTTATGATTATTAATTATTGAACATAATTAATAATTAGATAAATTATATTATGTTTTATCATGTAAATATGTTATAATTTAATGATATGTTATTATTTATACATAATCTATGTTCAGTTATAAAAACATTATCATATAAATATAATGTCTAGATAAATTGTGTCTATTTATAAAATCTTACAAAATTAAATATAAATTTATATTTAACGTCTAAGATTTATTTGGAACATAATGATATGTTAAAAATCATTATTAAACTAATTAAATATTATAAAATATAAATCTTTAGTTATTAAAGAATTAACAAAATAACTAAATGATTTAATTATATGTTTATAACAAATCCTAGAAAACCAAACCCTAGATCAATTGAACACCAGGTTCAAGATCTAACTTAATTAGGTTTTGGGTTTGTATCTGTTTGCTTACGTGAAATTATAATTCCTTAACAGGAATTTACTAGGTTGTCAACACCACACAGGAACTGAGGTGAGTTCATAACTATTCCCCTTTTAATCATTTAAATATTTTGGGGCTGGAATACATGTTGTAATTAAATTTACAAATTATTTTTGTATTATGTCGAGTAATAATTTGATCACATTTATGATTACATATGGTTATTATGAAAATCCTTCTCTGTATACTGGACTATAAATAAGCAGGGATCTTTTGGATAGTACTATCGGGGAGTGACTTACCCCCACAAAGGTATGGACATGTGATCCATATCAGATGCACAAAGATCTAGTTGTCATTTGGGATGACTGTTTCTGTAGTGAGAAGGCAGATGTGCACTTTATATAGTTTGCATTATAGTTCCACTTACAATCCATATGAGGATAAATGTAAAGGAGGATTTGCTCCCTCTGATTTGAAATTATTATGAAAATATAATATACACATGAAAAGGATATTAAACTATGGTACATGGACAAATCCTATGTGTAGGATTTGTTGGGCTTGTACATAGTGGGTATGTGGGATAGCGAGTTCACCTTAATATAAAAGGGTTCCGATAGGCTATTCATATACCGGTGAGTAAATTAAACTCACACTTTTATAATAAATCCTAATTGATGATAATTGATGATTTATCAGTATGTTTTACTTACCTATGAACTCACCAACCCTGTGTTGACACTTAATTTACATGTATTCTCAGGTATCTATTAGGAGCTTATGGACATGCACGTAGGATCATATAAGAGATCAAGATACCTATTGATTATTATCTAAAATATGATTAAGACATGTTGTCATGAAACAATCTATATTTACTTCCGCTACGCATAATATTACTCTGAACATTATTGTAATGATTATCTAAAAACTATATATAGATATTTGCATCTCATATGTAACTACTGTGTTCGATCCTGTTTGTTCACCCCTCCGTGATAGATTCCAGACCCGGAATTTGAGGGTGTGACAGATTGGTATCAGAGCCATTGGTTATAGTGAGTTAGGAATTGCATCTAGCCTATAGCCACACACAATAGTTGCACAAAGTAAATTGCCTTAGTTAGAGATTGACTAAGATTAAGAAGTTATATGCTTAAACTTAGATAGTTGTTTTCCTAAACATAACTTTGACTCTTTGACTCATTCCTAAACTTATTCTCAACGACACGTGGGATCTACACTTATCATCGTGCCTAAATCAAATGGTTTTCAAATCTCGTCAAAGTCCGTGTCACATGACCGAGAACATGCAATGCTGAAAGAGTGGGATACCTGTATCTTAAGGTGTTCTGTCTAGGCAAGGTATTCATACAACTTGATTACCTCACCTGGGAACCCTCGAGATGAGTATTCGCTTATAGGTACGCATGTCCTCGTTAAGGTTGTGGTGGACACAAATACTTTGATAAGTCAACGTATTCGCTTTGGTTTGCGAACCGAACGTTTACACTCCTAACCTCTCATTGTTATTCTAAACAATCTCATTAATGATTTTATTATTTTGAAAAGTTTTAGAAACCAATTACCCGTTTTTCATAAAGGTTTCTTCTTTCCATATTATTCAGCATGTCTTCTCGTCAAATCCGTTCACGATTTAGAAACTCTGGCCGTAAGATTTCCGCTATTGTAACACGTGAAGTTACTACAGTCATATACAATTCTTTAAGGCAAATAGGTCAAATTACCTTGATATGTTTCATTTGGTAATCTAAGCTACGCTTGTCCTAACCTAAAGCGAGACTTGTTTCCTTAGTACTCGTGCCTTGCCGAATTTAATCGAAAAATCCAGTTTTCTTAAATTCCCATCTGTCCTACAGTAATTGTCCATACTTTGAATATTTGATATAAAATGCATCTATTGAATATGTCAAAGTGTGAATTCTCATCAAACAATTTCATGATAGATGGACGCACCAGCGGGCAGAGGCAGAGGTAGAGGACGCGCCAGAAGAACTGACCCAATAGGGATGACTCCTGAAGAAATACAAGCCTTGGTCAATCAAGGTGTTGCTGCAGCCCTAGCCACTCAGGCTGCTCAGAATGGTCATCACTATTCATATAAAAAGTTCCTAGACTGCAAACAGATACCTTCACTGGTGCAGAAGGGGCCATTGGGCTCATAAGGTGGTTCGAGAAATGTGAATCCATCTTCGCTATATCTGAATGTCCCGATGAGAGTAGGACCAAGTATGCCTCCGGAGCCTTGAGTGGAGCTGCACTCTCGTTCTGGAAGACAGAAGTTTCAAGACTTACTCTCTCCCTAGCCAATGCTATGGCTTGGGAGGAATTCAAACAACTAATGATGGAAGAATTCTGCCCGAGAGAAGAAGTACAAAGGTTTGAAACCGAATGCTGGAACCACAAAATGGTGGGATCTGAAATTGAAAAGTATACCACTGAAAATCATGAGTACGCAACCTTGTGTCCTCATATGATGGAGCCTGCTCACAGAAGAATTGAAGGCTACATCCGTGGACTGTCTCCGGTCATTCAATCTATGGTCACTTCCTCCAACCCAACTTCAATCCAACAGGCCATTAGGTTAGCTCACAAGCTGACTAATGAGGCTGTGGCTCAGGGGAAGTTACCACCAAGAAATAAGGGTAAGGGTGTTGCTGCTGAAAGCTCGGGGAAGAGAAAGTTTGAAGATGCTAAAGATGGTGAGAGTCAAGGTACAAGCAAGAAGCAATATCAGAAAAAGCACCAAGACAATCAGGGCATTCCGCCTAGATGTCAGAGGTGTGGCAAGCGTCATCATGGCAAGTGTACCGCAATCATCTGCTACAAATGCAACAGGAGGGGGCACACTGCTCCTGAATGTAGGACCAAGACTCAAGACCAAGGAAAGAAGGATGGTAATTAGCAGAATGGTGGAAAGAAGGAAGTTATTTGTTTCAAATGTGGAGAAAAGGGCCATATTGCTAAAGACTGCACTGGGGAAAAGAAGGATACAGCCAAGGGCAGAGCTTTCGTTATTGGCAAAGGTGAGGCTCTAAAAGACCCTAACGTTATTATGGGAAAATTTTTGGTGAATAATGTTTATGCTATAGTATTATTTGACACGGGAGCTGATAAAAGCTTCGTATCTAATACTTTCTATAAGCACTTGAATGTAGAACCTGTACCCTAGATGAGCCATATGTTGTAGAAGTAGCAAATGGTAAATCCTTGACCGCATCACAAATCCTGAAAAATTGTACACTAGATTTATCAGGTCATATCCTACCAATAAACCTCATGCCCATTACTTTGGGAAGCTTCGATGTGGTAGTTGGTATGGATTGGCTATCCAAAAACTCTGCAGAAATTATCTGTAAAGACAAAATGATTCGCATCCCCCTACCAAATGATGAAGTCCTGTGTGGAGGGAGATAAGACTGGTGTCGTGATAGGAGTTATTTCTTACTTGAAGGCTCAAAAATGTCTTCGAAAAGGACATACTGCTATCCTAGCCTTAGTCACTGACAAAGAGAAGAAGGAAAGGAAGATTGAAGATGTACCCGTCGTCAGGGAATTTCCTGAAGTGTTTCCTGACGAACTGCCTGGGTTGCCCCCTAAAAGAGAGGTCGAATTTTCAATCGAGTTAGTACCTGGAGCTACACCTATAGCTCGGGCACCATACCGTCTCGCACCTTCTGAATTAAAAGAACTATCTGACCAGCTTAGGGAACTCCTTGATAAAGGATTCATCCGACCTAGCTCGTCACCATGGGGAGCACCGGTGTTATTTGTGAAGAAGAAGACGGAACCTTCAGAATGTGCATTGACTATCGGGAACTGAACAAAGTGACGATCAAGAACCGTTATCCCTTGCCACGTATTGACGACTTATTCGACCAACTGCAAGGTTCGAGCATTTACTCCAAGATAGATCTTAGAAGCGGCTATCATCAGCTGAGAGTCAGAGATGAAGATATTATGAAGACGGCTTTCAGAACTCGATACGGTCACTTTGAGTTCACAGTCATGCCATTTGGGCTAACAAATGCACCTGCCGTATTCATGGATCTCATGAATCGTGTATGCAAGCCTTATTTAGACAAGTTTGTCATTGTCTTTATTGATGACATCTTGATCTATTCCAAAAATGAGAGTGAGCATGAAGAACATCTGAGATTGGTTCTTGAACTACTAAAGAGGGAGGAGCTGTATGCTAAGTTCTCGAAATGTGATTTCTGGCTTAAAGAAGTTCAATTCCTTGGCCATGTAATTGATGCTAATGGAATTCATGTAGACCCAGCTAAAATTGAATCCATCAAAAGTTGGCCTACACCTTCTAATCCAACGGAAATTAGACAATTTCTGGGACTAGCCGGCTATTACAGGAGATTTATCGAGGGATTCTCCAAGATAGCTCAACCATTGACCATGCTTACCCAAAAGGGGGTAGCATATCATTGGGGGTTCAAGCAAGAGGCTGCTTTTCAAACACTGAAACAGAAGTTGTGCAGTGCACCTATATTGTCCCTACCCGACGGTATAGAAGACTTTGTAGTCTACTGTGATGCTTCTGTTCAGGGTCTGGGATGTGTTTTGATGCAGCGAGACAAAGTCATAGCCTATGCCTCAAGACAGTTAAAGTCTCATGAGAAGAACTATGCAACTCATGATCTAGAACTGGGGGCTGTTGTGTTTGCTCTTAAATTATGGAGACATTACTTGTACGGTACTAAATGCACTATTTATACCGATCACAAGAGTCTTCAACACCTGTATAATCAAAAGGAGCTGAACATGAGGCAGAGGAGGTGGCTTGAACTATTAAACGATTATTATTGTGCCATCAAGTACCATCCTGGTAAAGCAAATATTGTGGCTGATGCTTTGAGTAGGAAAGAACATGTGAAACCTCGTAGAGTGCGAGCTCTACAACTTACCATTCAAAGCAACCTGCCGGCACAAATCTTGAATGCTCAGACTGAAGCCCTGAAAGAAGAGAACATTAAGATGAAAACCTTCGAGGGCTAGACCAACAGTTTGAAGTTCATTCGGATGGGATACGCTTTATAGCAGGAAGGATTTGGGTACCCCTATACGGGAATCTGAGGAGCCTGATCATGGATGAAGCCCACAAGTCTAGATACTCTATCCACCCAGGTGCAGATAAGATGTATTACGACTTGAAGCTTGTTTACTGGTGGCCAAGAATGAAGGCAGATATTGCAACCTATGTCTCCAAGTGCTTGACTTGTTCTAAAGTCAAGGTCGAATACCAAAAGCCTTCAGGAATGTTGACCCAACCAGAAATTCCTGTGTGGAAGTGGGAAATGATAACCATGGATTTTGTCACTGGTTTACCCAAATCTCAGACGGGCAATGACACCATTTGGGTTATCGTTGACCGTCTCACCAAATCCGCTCATTTCATACCCATCCGTGAGAAAGACAAGATGGAGAAGCTTGCAAGGGTGTACATCAAAGAAATTATCTCTAGACACGGAGTGCCAGTGTCTATTATCTCTGATCGTGATGCACGGTTTACATCAATCTTCTGGGGAAAACTTCAGAAAGCTCTAGGCACTCGCCTAGATATGAGCACAGCCTATCACCCTCAAACTGATGGTCAAAGTGAAAGAACCATACAGACTCTTGAGGATATGCTTAGGGCTTGTGTTATTGACTTTGGAAAGAACTGGGAAGGTCATTACCTTTGGTAAAGTTCTCATATAACAATAGCTATCATTCGAGCATCAAGGCGGCACCATTCGAGGCCTTATATGGACGTAAATGTAGATCACCGCTTTGCTGGGCAGAAGTTGGAGATAGTCAACTTACTGGTCCAGAGTTGATCTTTGAAACTCATGAGAAAATTGTCCAGATAAGAGAACGCATGGCTGCTGCCAGGGATCGTCAGAAAAGCTATGCTGATAAACGCTGCAAACCACTGGAATTTCAGGAAGGGGATAAAGTTTTGCTAAAGGTATCTCCCTGGAAGGGAGTTATACGCTTTGGGAAACGAGGGAAATTGAACCCTCGCTACGTGGGACCTTTTGAAATTGTCAGAAGGATCGGCCCAGTAGCCTATGAATTAAATCTACCTGCTGAACTTGGTGGTGTGCATAATGTTTTTCACGTATCTAATCTAAGGAAGTGTTTATCCGATGAATCACTTGTTGTGCCTTTAGAGGAACTGCAAGTAGATGAGAAACTCAGGTTTGTGTGATTTATATATATGCAAATCTAGTATTTGTGTGATTTGTTTTTTATTTTTTATTAGTATTAATAATAATATTATTAATAAAAATATAAATAACAATAATAATAATAATAACAATAACATAATAATATTAATATTATTAAAAATAATAATGTTAATAATGATAATATTAATAATAATGAAAATATTGTTATTGATAATAATTTATAGAATTATTAAATTGATTTAATAAAGTCCAGGGGTTGTTTGGTAATTTTTGAAACTTGTTTTATAAACTTTGTAACATAAAATGTTAACTGTTGTAACCCCAGGGACCACTTCTGTAATTTCGTTTAAATCACCCAAACCGCCGCCCGATTCCCCGACCACCGCCGGCCACTTCTCCGGCGGCCCTCCGGCGATTCCAAACGCCAAATTTAGCCGTTTTCAATTCAATCAAATACTACCGACACTTTCGCGTGAATATCTCGAACTCGTGGCCACTGGAATTTGAATAATTGAGTCGGTATAATGGAGATCCCACTTCGACCGAAAGTTCGGCCGACCCACTCACGAATTCGAAGCACTGAACAATAAAATACTTGAATTAACTACGCACTTACAATCTTTTGTCATTTATAAACTATCATCGGGTTTAATTTCGTTTGAAACTATCAACAACACCACAATTTATCATCAACTTCGTTCGAACCTGCAACTTATTCGATTTCACCTTCTGAGTTCTATTGCACGACAACAATAGAGGGCTTTTGATCATTAGACTTATTGGAAACTTCCTGTGAAGTTAATTTCATTATCATCAACGTTTGATCATCTTTTGGATTCCACGTTAGCCGCGACTGTTCTTCGTGGTGTTCACCATCAATTCGACTCCTTCTGGTAAATTAAACACACCTACAAACTCGTTTTTATGCATAGATTAAAAGCCCTATGGTTAATTGCATTATCATAACCGATTGGTGGATCAATTTGATACCAATCGAATTAGGGTTCATTGATTTGGGGATTGATTTGGGTTGTGTTTATAATTAAATGGAACCAAGTCTTTCTGCGGCTAAGAGCCTTGGTTCACTGGTTGGTACGCGGGTGTGTGGGAAGGAGGTCCCGGGTTCGAACCCGGGCACCAACATATATTTTTTTAGAGCCCTTTTTATCACTTTAAAAATACAGAAAAATTATTAAAAATTATAAAAATAATTATTATAAACTTTGTTCATTTTAGAGGTTATATAATTATTTCTGGAAAATTTATTTCTTTAAAAACCTTATTTATTTATTTAGTTAATTATTACAAATATTATAAAATATATTTATAAATGTTATAAATAGCCATTTTATAAAAATAAACTTTAAATAATAATCTAAATTATTAATTTATTATTAACGTTATATTATTTGTAATTATGGATAAAAATGATTTTAAAATTAAATCATAAAATCATACTAAATAATACATGATTTATTAAAATCATAAATAGATTTAAATAAAATAATAACATAGATTATTACACATAAATAATGTTTATACATGATATAAATATGGATAACATAATTAATAATTACATAATTTATATTATTTATTGAACATAAATCTATTATGTTATGATTATTAATTATTGAACATAATTAATAATTAGATAAATTATATTATGTTTTATCATGTAAATATGTTATAATTTAATGATATGTTATTATTTATACATAATCTATGTTCAGTTATAAAAACATTATCATATAAATATAATGTCTAGATAAATTGTGTCTATTTATAAAATCTTACAAAATTAAATATAAATTTATATTTAACGTCTAAGATTTATTTGGAACATAATGATATGTTAAAAATCATTATTAAACTAATTAAATATTATAAAATATAAATCTTTAGTTATTAAAGAATTAACAAAATAACTAAATGATTTAATTATATGTTTATAACAAATCCTAGAAAACCAAACCCTAGATCAATTGAACACCAGGTTCAAGATCTAACTTAATTAGGTTTTGGGTTTGTATCTGTTTGCTTACGTGAAATTATAATTCCTTAACAGGAATTTACTAGGTTGTCAACACCACACAGGAACTGAGGTGAGTTCATAACTATTCCCCTTTTAATCATTTAAATATTTTGGGGCTGGAATACATGTTGTAATTAAATTTACAAATTATTTTGTGTATTATGTCGAGTAATAATTTGATCACATTTATGATTACATATGGTTATTATGAAAATCCTTCTCTGTATACTGGACTATAAATAAGCAGGGATCTTTTGGATAGTACTATGGACATGTGATCCATATCAGATGCACAAAGATCTTGTTGTCATTTGGGATGACTGTTTCTGTAGTGAGAAGGCAGATGTGCACTTTATATAGTTTGCATTATAGTTCCACTTACAACCCATATGAGGATAAATGTAAAGGAGGATTTGCTCCCTCTGATTTGAAATTATTATGAAAATATAATATACACATGAAAAGGATATTAAACTATGGTACATGGACAAATCCTATGTGTAGGATTTGTTGGGCTTGTACATAGTGGGTATGTGGGATAGCGAGTTCACCTTAATATAAAAGGGTTCCGATAGGCTATTCATATACCGGTGAGTAAATTAAACTCACACTTTTATAATAATCCTAATTGATGATAATTGATGATTTATCAGTAGTTTTACTTACCTATGAACTCACCAACCCTGTGTTGACACTTGATTTACATGTATTCTCAGGTATCTATTAGGAGCTTATGGACATGCACGTAGGATCATATAAGAGCTCAAGATACCTATTGATTATTATCTAAAATATGATTAAGACATGTTGTCATGAAACAATCTATATTACTTCCGCTACGCATAATATTACTCTGAACATTATTGTAATGATTATCTAAAAACTATCATATAGATATTTGCATCTCATGTGTAACTACTGTGTTCGATCCTGTTTGTTCACCCCTCCGTGATAGATTCCAGACCCGGAATTTGAGGGTGTGACAGAAAAGAGGCGGAATCTCCATGTATATGGAAACACAATTTTTAAAATAAAATATGATTTAAGAGGGTGTTTGGATATTCTTATTAAAAGTCCTTTTTAGGTTTTTTAGGAGGAAAATGATCAAAATGCCCCTCAATAAGTTAAAAATTTTAGCTTATTGACTTATTTAAGGGGTATTTTTGTCTTTTTACCCCTTAAATAAGTCAAAAGTTGAAAATAAAAGCACTCCCAAACACCACCTCAATTAGGTATGAGTATTTTTATTAGTTGATAAAATATTTTTATTATTTTTAAAATGTTTGTTTTAAAAAAATTAGTCCTCTAAAAAGTTTCATTTTTTTATCAATATCTTGTTGTATAAAATCTTCGGATTCGTTTTGTAAAAATATTTATATAAAACTTCTATTTTTTAAGAGGTTAATTTTAAAATATTTTATAATTTTATAAAAAATTCTGTTTTAGAAAAATTCATAGTTTTAGAGAATTTTGTTCTTGAAAAGTGTATTTTTTTTAATTAAAAGACGTAGTTTTTATTTAATGAATAATATCTTTTAAAAGTTACTAGGATAATACATCCTCGCGCGAGTGCTATAAATCAAATACAAAAACATGGTAGTTTCAACTTTTGGCTCAGATTCGCGTTCTCATTGTGACTGCAAACCATACATGTTTGCCACGCCAATACATGGCTATGATGATCTCACAAAAAATATGTTGTTGTTCTGGCGTGGCGACCACGTGTAAATGGTTTGCAGCCTGTGACGATGACCGGGTCTGAGCCAAACCAATGTAGAAACAACATTTGAGAGCAACAGAGACACAGAACGAGGGTTAAATCAACAGCTACCTGGTGTATTGTTAGGCTCAGAGTTCGCAAAGCAATGAGTCAACCATGGCTGCAGGGCGGGTTGCAAGAATAAGCAGTCGACCTCAATCTGCGAGATCCAAAAGGCAATCACCACATTTGAACCAAAATCTAATAACCCATCAACCACATATTTGTGTTCCAAATGTGTAAGGCGTTAAAAATGTAACTTGTAACATGTTGCAACTTGTATCTTATGGGATTGAACTCAACAACACCAAACACTATAGTGATCTACATAGAAATTTAAATGTTTTTATGTAGAACTTTAAATTGCATATTCCTGTAAAATCACTCAACCACAAATGTTAAGAATGAATTTATCAATTTAAGGAAGATGATAGTTTCATCACTCATAATCAATTTTAGCTTTTTTATATTAAAACTTATTAAAGGGGAACCATTTTCTTACTGTTAGTAACATTTTTTCATTCAACGAAACAGGAATTGGGGACAATCGAAACCCATAATTCTTTTGCATTTGTAAGTCAAATTCAACCTATGATGCAAAATAAGTTCAATGCAGTGAGAAGCATGCTCCAATCAGGCAAATAACTTAGAAAAATGAAGACCTAAAAGCTACCAAATAACCCATCTCTGTTATCCCAAAATCAGTTGAAAACCAAGCAAAATCTTTCCTAAAAAATCTAAATGTGCTCGCAATTTCAAACCCATTTCTATTCTAAAAAATTCGATATATAATACCTGAATTGTAGCATCATAGGTAGCCACATTAACCTTTTTCTTCCCATTACCATTAAGATATGACATAATAGGCGTAGGAAGCCGCTCCCCTTCATATTTAATTGAATGTTCATCGGATAGGGTTCCCTGCAACAGCTCATGCGGAGGCCGGATATGAAATTCCAATGACTCTTCCAAGGATAACCACCGTCGCACCGATACCCTAGAAATCGATGGCCACACTATTATTGAGAGCAGCAACTCTATTCTGTGACAACCCGAGTTTTTCCATTTTTCTATATTTTATAATAATAATAATAATAATAATAATAATAATAATAATAATAATAATAACAAGTAATAAAGTCCAGGGGGCTGTTGTGTCATTTCCAAAACTTCAAAAGAAAGTATATCACATAAATTGAACAAACCGAAACCGCAGGGACCAATTGTGTAATTTTTCAAACCCAAACCCCCCGCCCCCGTGATTCCGGCTGCACTGTTCCGGCCACATTCCGGCAACACGCCGGCGAACCTCAAAACCGTTTAAAAACTCGATTTTTATAGCTTAATTTACATAGAATCGTTTTGTAAACAAGATTCGAACCTGAAGCACTGCTAAAACGCGTTTAATCGGTCAAACAACGGTAATAATCTTTTCCACTTTATCATTCGACCGTTCAACGGCTAAATCGACCACTCACACGCCACTTTAATCAAGTTAATACCGTTTAATCAAACTTTATCAACTCACAATCGAATGCAACCTGTAATCTCAATCACAAACACCTAAACTCTCTGAAATCGATCATCATCTTCGTCGAACCTGCAACCTTACCAAACTCCAATCCTTAACCACATTCAATCAAAATTGATAAAGGGCTTTCGTTTATCATCAAGCCTAGACACTGTCTGTGCAATTAATTGAAGTATCATCAACAGATTCAACTCAAACCAATTTATCCCTGCCGCGACCTGTTCTCATCTGTTCTTAGCATCATTTCGTAACAAAACAGATAATTAAAAATATCATTCTACTCGTTTGATCATGGGGAACAAAAGCCCCATGAATTTGGTCACCAACAATATCGAATTCGAGTTCAATTTGATCGATTTCAGTTTAGGGTTTATACGAATTTGGGGGTAATGGCTTAGGTTGGCTTAAAAAGAAATGGAACCGAGGTATGTCGCGGCTGCGGCCTTTGGTTCACTGGTTCTGTGCATGCATCCTATCCGGGAGGTCCCGGGTTCGAACCCGGTTACCTCAACTATTTTTTAAGCCATTTTAAGCTCCAATAAAATATAGAAAAATTCTTAAAAATTATAAAAATAATTTTTATAAACCTTCCTTATTTTGCTACATAAACATTTTCTGTGAATTTATTTTATTTAGAATCCTTAATAGCTTTTATAAATTATTATCTACAAACAACCATTTTTATAAAAATGAACATGAGATCGTGTTTAATTAAAGGATAACCGTGAAATTGTAGAAATCATACAACTTGTAATTTCATAATTATTACGAGTTACCTCTTACAAAATTATACTTTAATTAATTAAAATTAAATATATAAATCACAAAGTTTATAATTAAACTTAGATATATAAAACCGATCGTGTGCGTCAAACCCAAATCGACTCAAATCCAACCAAATATACCTATTCGTGTTACACATATCTTAAAGACGTAATTACCATTAATAATAGGTATTGCTCGTGTTTGGTCGTGCATTGCTTGTTCTTTGAAGCTCTTGTTGCTTTCATTACATCAATTTAAGGTGAGTTTACAGCCCCACTTTTACTTATATACTCTTTTGGGGGAGAGAAACATGTTGTTTTCATAAACGTTACATTACATTGGATTTTTGTAATACTGCATATACTTGATACTATGGTGTTATACTTGCCCAACGGACCGTTAATATGGACTTAGCGAGGTAATTGTTAGTAGTCCTACTGGGATTGACATACCCCACCCGGGCTAGTCGCGCTAGCACAACGTTCGTCAAACAGGTGAACGGTTAGCCTAATTACAAGTGTTGTGGTGTGATCCACATCCGGGCCTGGTTTATTATTTGATTACATGTCAGCTCGGCCGCGCCTTCATACACATAGTGATCATTATGGACTAGCTACCCATTATATGCTTTAATTAATAATCCGGGAATTTCATTATACTTATCGGATTACATAATCCGGGGATTTCATTATACTTATCGGATTACATAATCCGGGAATTTCATTATACTTATCGGATTACATAATCCGGGGATTTCATTATACTTATCGGATTACATAGTCCGGGAATTTCATTATACTTATCGGATTACATAATCCGGGGATTTCATTATACTTATCGGATTACATAATCCGGGGATTTCATTACTGATACCTACTGATTTTTTTATAAACCTGTGAACTCACCAGTCTTGTACTGAGATTTTGCATGTTTTCTCTCAGGACATTGATGTGGCACGTTTAGGAGCACAGCATCTACCGCATGTCATCCAGCATTCATCACAAACTGTTTTCAAGATTAAATCTTCATTTATTTTGTATAAACTGGATTGGACGCGTGTTTACGTGTTCCAAAACTATTGTTAAAAGTTATCTTGTTTACGCTTCCGCAATACTTAAATATAATTGGATTGTTTCATTATTATTAAGCAATCTATCTGTTTTGTAACTATCGAGTCGTTTGGTGTAACTGATGCTTATCTGAGATCCTGGTTATGTCACACGCCTGACGGTAAAACCCCGTTAGTGGATTTTGTGGGTGTGACAGATTGGTATCAGAGCATTAGTTATAGCGAACTAAAATGAACCTTGCATCTCATTTGCATTGCATTTTAGACTATAGTTGGATTTGCATTAGTTACACACACATAGATTACAAAGCTATGCCTACTAAATTGGTTGCTTGAGAATTTTTTGCTTTGACATATCCCTGTGAGCATATGGCTACCGGGATGGTGGCTCCGAGTAGCTGTGAGTCACGGGAGAGTTTGTGTGCATTTGACATCGCCTAAATGTTCTTAATGATTTATGTGACACATAGACACCTGTATTCTGGATTTCCTGGCAAAAGGCCCTCGGGCTAAGGCAAGCATATCGCATAAATCTCATTGTGAGACCAGTTATACTTACCTGGGGATTTCTGGGATGAGTGATAAACTATGGTCAAGACACAAGTCTCTAAGGCAAAGGAGTCAAATTACCTTGACGTGTCAACGATTCCTGAACCTTACTGATCTTTTCGTATGCTTGAATTGATCGACCCCGATATAATACTTACCTATTTGGTACTTCTATCGTTGATGACCACGATACTTGACAAGATATGTTAACCTGATAGGAGGAACCAGGGGTGACCATGCAAAGCAAATTACCATTACGGGTGCACACGTAATTATAATTTATCGTGCATGCTAAGTTCGGTGAATCTGGTCGGGTGGTAACATTGTAGTCAGTATAAGTCATCCTTCCTACACCTTGAGCAAGAAAGTCTCGGTCTTCATAGAACATAGCCACTGAGGTGGAAACTATCTATCAGTTCTGCTTGTAGGAATGCTCACCCTTACCCTGAATTTGGACGAAATCCAAATCATGACATTTGTGTTAATCCCTCGGATTCGGACTGATTCTCTAGCTTGTCTATTTCTTTAAATCCTTGAATTTCCCTTCCTTTTCATTCCAAGACAAAAGGTCTATTTTCATACGACTGATAGCTTTTGATATTTGGTAATACAGAATGTCTGGAAGAGGACGTGGACGCGGGAGAGGTAACATCTCAATGACGCCCGCAGAATTGGCAGCAATAATCAATCATAGTATTACCGCAGCGTTGGCAAACCAACACCCTCCACAGCAGAACCCTATTGGACAACCGACTTGCACCTACAAGTCCTTTATGGACTGCAAGCCTAACCCGTTCAATGGAACTGAGGGAGCGGTGGGACTGCTCCGTTGGTTCGAAAAGCTAGAGTCAGTGTTTGAAATCTGCAACTGCCCTTCTGGAAATAGGGTAAAATATGCTGCTGGCACACTGGATGGTGCTGCTCTGAGCTGGTGGAACACACAAGTTCAGATGTTAGGCGTTGAAACTGCAAACGCCACAACATGGGAGGAATTCAAGGACCTGCTGAAAGAGGAGTACTGTTCACGAGATGCAGTACAAAAACTAGAAACCGAATTTTGGAACCTGAAGATCGTAGGTTCTGAGATCGAAGCCTACACAACTCGTTCTCACGAGTTGGCTACTCTGTGCCCTACCATGATTAACCCTGCTTACAAACGGGTTGAGAGGTACATTGATGGGCTAGTCCCAGAAATACAGAGCATGGTCACCACTACAAGACCAGCTACCATACAGGAGGCTATCCGACTGGCGTACAAGCTGACGGATCAGGCCGTCGCACAGGGCAAGCTACCCCCACGAGGTGCTGCAGCGGGTTCTAAGGAAAACAAGAGGAAATGGGAACCTTCCACCAGTGAGAAGCAACCTTCATCCTCCACTCATCAACAACAACAACACAAGAAGTTTAATCCGTTCCAATCTTCTCATTCGGGCGGCTATCATGGAAACCTCCCAAAGTGCAACAAATGTCAGCTCCATCATACCAGGCAGTGCACAAGGAACACTTGTGAGAGATGCGGGAAGTTTGGGCATGTTGCCAAGTATTGCCGGGTAAACCTCTCGGGAAAAGCACCCCAACAACAGCAAAACCACAATCAGACGGTGTGTTATGAATGTGGTCAACCCGGACACTTTAAAAGGGATTGCCCGAGACGGAAAAAGAATGGTGACAATGGTGCTGCTGATAAGCCCAAAGACAACAACAATGGTGGTGGCGGTGGCAGAGGCAGAGCCTTCATCATGGGTTCAGGTGAGGCTCGAAATGACCCTACTGTAGTGTCTGGTAGATTCACTATTAATGGATGTTATGCCTCTATTCTATTTGACTCTAGTGCTGATAAGAGTTATGTGTCCACCAAGTTTAGTAAAACACTAGGAATGGTGCCTACTGACTTGAATTCTAAGTATGCCATAGAAATAGCCGATGGTAGGACGATAACAGCAACACAAGTGTTTAAAAACTGTAAGCTAGGCCTATCCGGACACATTTTCTGCATAGACCTTATTCCTGTCACACTAGGAAGCTTCGATGTAGTAGTCGGGATGGATTGGTTATCCCAGAACAGTGCTGAGATCGTTTGCAAGGAGAAGCTGATCAAGTTACCTATTTCAGACGATGAAATTCTTACAGTGGAAGGAGAAAAGGTGGGTGCGGTAGTTGGTATCATATCATATTTGAAGGCACAGAAATGTCTCAGAAAAGGACACCTTGCCTTGTTGGCACTTGTTACTGAAACAAAGGCGGATGAAAGGCGAATTGAAGATATTCCCGTTGTTAGAGACTTTCCCGAAGTATTTCCCGAAGACCTACCTGGCCTTCCTCCACACAGACAGGTGGAATTCCAGATTGAATTAGCACCTGGAGCAACTCCAATAGCTCGGGCGCCGTACCGTTTGGCACCAAACGAACTACAAGAGCTGTCTAAGCAATTGCAAGAATTGTTAGACAAGGGATTCATACGTCCCAGCTCTTCCCCTTGGGGAGCTCCAGTGCTTTTCGTTAAAAAGAAAGATGGAACCTTCAGGATGTGTATTGACTACCGCGAATTGAATAAGGTGACAATCAAGAATAGGTATCCACTCCCACGCATTGATGATTTGTTTGACCAGTTGCAAGGATCCAGCTACTATTCCAAGATTGACTTGAGATCAGGTTATCATCAGCTGAGGGTTCGAGAAGAAGACATCTCCAAGACTGCGTTCCGGACACGCTATGGGCACTACGAGTTCACCGTAATGCCTTTTGGGCTGACCAATGCCCCAGCAGTTTTCATGGACCTCATGAACCGTGTCTGTAAACCTTATTTGGATAAGTTTGTCATTGTCTTCATTGATGACATACTAATCTACTCCCGTAATAAGGAAGATCATGAGGGACATTTGAAGACCATACTGGAATTGCTGAGAGATGAACAGCTTTACGCGAAGTACTCAAAATGTGACTTCTGGATGCGTGAAGTGCAATTCCTTGGGCATATGGTGAATGAAAAGGGTATACATGTTGATCCTTCAAAGATTAAAGCAATCAAGGAATGGCCGGCACCAAAGACGCCTACTGAGGTACGACAATTCCTTGGTTTGGCAGGCTATTATCGAAGGTTCATCGAAGGATTTTCAAAATTGGCGCAACCTTTGACTACCCTAACTCGTAAGGGAGTAATATACAAGTGGGGCAGCAAAGAGGAAACAACGTTTCAAGCGCTTAAAGACAAACTCTGCAGCGCACCAATCCTAGCCTTACCAGAAGGGACTGATGACTTTGTTGTTTACTATGATGCATCCATCCAAGGTTTGGGATGTGTACTGATGCAACGCGACAAAGTCATAGCTTATGCATCCAGACAGCTCAAGGTGCATGAGAGGAGCTATACAACTCATGATCTGGAACTGGGAGCTGTAGTGTTTGCCTTAAAGATCTGGAGGCACTACCTATATGGAACCAGGTGCACGATCTATACAAACCATAAGAGCCTCCAGCACATATTTGACCAGAAGGAATTGAATATGCGGCAACGACGATGGTTAGAGTTACTCAATGATTATGACTGTGCGATCAAGTACCATCCGGGTAAGGCTAATGTAGTAGCCGATGCCCTGAGTCGCAAGGAAACTCTAAAGCCTCGTCGGGTGCGCGCATTGCAAATGACAATGCACTCTGACCTGCCAGTGCAAATCAAAGCTGCTTAATCTGAGGCCTTGAAGAAGGAGAACCTGAAAGCAGAATCCATGCGAGGCATGGAGAAACAGTTGGAGACTAAAGCTGATGGAATCCGTTATTTTATAAAACGGATCTGGGTACCCCAGTACGGGAATTTGCGAGAGCTGATAATGGATGAAGCTCATAAGTCACGTTATTCGATCCATCCAGGTTCAGACAAGATGTATCAGGACCTGAAAGAATTTTACTGGTGGCCGAGAATGAAGGCGGAGATAGCCACATACGTAAGCAAATGCCTAACTTGTTCCAAGGTTAAGGTAGAATACCAAAGACCATCTGGATTACTCCAACAACCGGAAATTCCAGTATGGAAATGGGAGCAGATCTCCATGGACTTCATCACGAAGTTACCTAGGACTCCCAGCGGATGCGATACCATTTGGTTATAGTAGATCGCTTAACGAAATCCGCACACTTTCTGGCAATCTGAGAGACTGATCGAATGGAGAAGCTTACCCGTATCTATTTAAGGGAAATAGTCTCTCGGCATGGCGTACCGATATCTATCATTTCTGACCGTGATGCTCGGTTCACTTCTCACTTCTGGCAATCATTACAACGATCATTAGGAACGCGATTGGATATGAGTACTGCATATCACCCGCAGATCGATGGTCAAAGTGAGCGTACAATCCAAACACTGGAAGACATGTTGCGTGCCTGTGTGATCGATTTTGGCAGCAGTTGGGAAACTCATCTACCATTGGTTGAGTTCTCCTATAATAACAGTTATCACACCTCGATCAAGGCAGCTCCATTTGAGGCATTGTATGGATGTAAGTGCCGATCATCTATCTGTTAGGCAGAAGTAGGAGAAAGCCAACTTACAGGACCTGAACTTGTGCACGAAACGACTGAGAAGATCGTGCAAATTCGTAACCGTATGGCGGCAACACGTGATCGACAAAAGAGTTACGCCGACAAGCGACGGAAGCCATTGGAGTTTCAGATTGGTGACAAAGTACTACTGAAGGTCTCACCCTGGAAGGGTGTAATACGCTTTGGAAAGCGTGGGAAGTTAAGCCCAAGATACGTGGGGCCATTTGAGATTGTCAAACGGATTGGCCCAGTAGCCTATCAGTTGAATTTACCTGAAGAACTCAGGGGGATACATGATGTGTTTCACGTATCCAATCTGAGGAAATGTCTGTCTGATGAATCATTGATCGTGCCTTTAGAGGAACTAAAGATAGATGATCAACTACATTTCATCGAAGAACCAGTGGAGATCATGGATCGAGAAGTCAAGACACTAAAGCGTAGCAAAATTCCCATTGTGCGCGTAAGATGGAACTCCAAACGGGGACCAGAGTTTACGTGGGAACTGGAGGATCAGATGAAGTCTAAATATCCGCACTTGTTCGTGGATACAACTTCAGAACCTAACTCCAACTGAATTTCAGGACGAAATTCTCTCAACTGAGGGATACTGTGACATCTCACAAAATCAAGCAAAGAACATTGTGGGTCTACTTTCACATTTGTTCTACCTCATAAAATGTCACATGCGTGTGATAGCTCAGATGATACAGATGGATTTGATGATATGACTGACAACGAGTCATCAGATGATGACATCAACTCTTCAAAGTCTACCTCAGAAAATGAAAACGCAAACTGCATCAAGAAAGAAAAAGAGAATCACTATGATCTACCTATGGTTTCATGGTCACCTTCTGATGAACAAAAGTGCTAGAAACATTCAAGATATTCCCAAATCAGAAAGGAAACCTAAGATTCTTCTTGTTGAAGATCATGTGGTGAATGTGATGGTGCGTGACATCTGTCACTAGCAAGTACGTCAATTAGCATTAAGCTTGTTAACTCACTGTGTGTATTAACTGTCCTCATGTATTTTCATAGTCTATTTATCGGTTTAATTGAATTCTCCGTATACTTGTTTGTTAACCCCGGTGTTCCAATTTTCGGGACGAAAATTCTTTTAACATGGGGATAATGTGACAACCCGAGTTTTTCCATTTTTCTATATTTTATAATAATAATAATAATAATAATAATAATAATAATAATAATAATAATAATAATAATAACAAGTAATAAAGTCCAGGGGGCTGTTGTGTCATTTCCGAAACTTCAAAAGAAAGTATATCACATAAATTGAACAAACCGAAACTGCAGGGACCAATTGTGTAATTTTTCAAACCCAAACCCCCCACCCCCGTGATTCCGGCTGCACTGTTCCGGCCACATTCCGGCAACACGCCGGCGAACCTCAAAACCGTTTAAAAACTCGATTTTTATAGCTTAATTTACATAGAATCGTTTTGTAAACAAGATTCGAACCTGAAGCACTGCTAAAACGCGTTTAATCGGTCAAACAACGGTAATAATCTTTTCCACTTTATCATTCGACCGTTCAACGGCTAAATCGACCACTCACACGCCACTTTAATCAAGTTAATACCGTTTAATCAAACTTTATCAACTCATAATCGAATGCAACCTGTAATCTCAATCGCAAACACCTAAACTCTCTGAAATCGATCATCATCTTTGTCGAACCTGCAACCTTACCAAACTCCAATCCTTAACCACATTCAATCAAAATTGATAAAGGGCTTTCGTTTATCATCAAGCCTAGAAACTATCTGTGCAATTAATTGAAGTATCATCAACAGATTCAACTCGAACCAATTTATCCCTGCCGCGACCTGTTCTCATCTGTTCTTAGCATCATTTCGTAACAAAACATGTAATTAAAAATATCATTCTACTCGTTTGATCATGGGGAACAAAAGCCCCATGAATTTGGTCACCAACAATATCGAATTCGAGTTCAATTTGATCGATTTCAGTTTAGGGTTTATACGAATTTGGGGGTAATGGCTTAGGTTGGCTTAAAAAGAAATGGAACCGAGGTATGTCGCGGCTGCGACCTTTGGTTCACTGGTTCTGTGCATGCATCCTATCCGGGAGGTCCCGGGTTCGAACCCGGTTACCTCAACTATTTTTTTAAGCCATTTTAAGCCCCAATAAAATATAGAAAAATTCTTAAAAATTATAAAAATAATTTTTATAAACCTTCCTTATTTTGCTACATAAACATTTTCTGTGAATTTATTTTATTTAGAAACCTTAATAGCTTTTATAAATTATTATCTACAAACAACCATTTTTATAAAAATGAACATGAGATCGTGTTTAATTAAAGGATAACCGTGGAAATTGTAGAAATCATACAACTTGTAATTTCATAATTATTTACGAGTTACTTCTTATAAAATTATACTTTAATTAATTAAAATTAAATATACAAATCACAAAGTTTATAATTAAACTTAGATATATAAAACCGATCGTGTGCGTCAAACCCAAATCGACTCAAATCCAACCAAATATACCTATTCGTGTTACACATATCTTAAAGACGTAATTACCATTAATAATAGGTATTGCTCGTGTTTGGTCGTGCATTGCCTTGTTCTTTGAAGCTCTTGTTGCTTTCATTACATCAATTTAAGGTGAGTTTACAACCCCACTTTTACTTATATACTCTTTTGGGGGAGAGAAACATGCTGTTTTCATAAACGTTACATTACATTGGATTTTTGTAATACTGCATATACTTGATACTATGGTGTTATACTTGCCCAACGGACCGTTGATATGGACTTAGCGAGGTAATTGTTAGTAGTACTACTGGGATTGACATACCCCACCCGGGCTAGTCGCGCTAGCACAACGTTCGTCAAACGGGTGAACGGTTAGCCTAATTACAAGTGTTGTGGTGTGATCCACATCCGGGCCTGGTTTATTATTTGATTACATGTCAGCTCGGCCGCGCCTTCATACACATAGTGATCATTATGGACTAGCTACCCATTATATGCTTTAATTAATAATCCAGGAATTTCATTATACTTATCGGATTACATAATCCGGGGATTTCATTATACTTATCGGATTACATAATCCGGGAATTTCATTATACTTATCGGATTACATAATCCGGGGATTTCATTATACTTATCGGATTACATAGTCCGGGAATTTCATTATACTTATCGGATTACATAATCCGGGGATTTCATTATACTTATCGGATTACATAATCCGGGGATTTCATTACTGATACCTACTGATTTTTTATAAACCTGTGAACTCACCAGTCTTGTACTGAGATTTTGCATGTTTTCTCTCAGGACATTGATGTGGCACGTTTAGGAGCACAGCATCTACCGCATGTCATCCAGCATTCATCACAAACTGTTTTCAAGATTAAATCTTCATTTATTTTGTATAAACTAGATTGGACGCGTGTTTACGTGTTCCAAAACTATTGTTAAAAGTTATCTTGTTTACGCTTCCGCAATACTTAAATATAATTGGATTGTTTCATTATTATTAAGCAATCTATCTATTTTGTAATTATCGCGTCGTTTGGTGTAACTGATGCTTATCTGAGATCCTGGTTATGTCACACGTCTGACGGTAAAACCCTGTTAGTGGATTTTGAGGGTGTGACATATTCCATTTTCAAAATAACACCCATGAAGTTTAGATACTAAAGTAGATATACCAAAAATCAAAAGCAAATTAGTCCAATCAACCATTACAAGCATATAAAATATAAAGAAAATGACATTCCCACCTACAAAAGGACCGACGACTAATAAATTTTTGAGACAACCATAAAAGCTTCTTGCAATCTAATTAATGCTTTAATATAGTAGTATAGAACGTTTTAACTAACCTTCAAACCAGTTTACTTTTGAATAGGATTATCTCTAAACACTGGAACACATTCTCAACCCCAAAGGCATTCTGTACTATCACATCAGGTATTTTTTTTACCCGGATCAACTGAAGCTCTATCCACATCCATATTTGTTTCTTTAGATGGTTCATTTATCACTGAAATATTAATTATTTCATCAATAAGCTGAGATGATGAAAAACAAAATAAATTGTCACGACTTAAGTGAAAATGAACAACAAAGTTACAAAGCCAAAGACCTAATTGTCTAATATGTAGGATTCTATGTGCCCAAGACACTTAGAATATTGATGTGGTTAGTACGTTATGATCCAAGTCGGGTTATACCCAATAACAAGCTTAGCAAACACCAATTAATATTTAATTGATGATATGATCATGCAATTAAATATTTACACCAATTTAGAAAATGAGTTTTCTAAATAAGTTGCATATGAGATGGAACAATTTATTAGGATATTTTGTTCAATAATATTATTTGAAGTGTTATTTAAATTAGTTGTATAACACCAAATAATAATGAGAGTATACTACTTATACAATTAAATGGTCAATCCATGCGAATCTCGTCAAATCGAAGTTTTGGTTAAAAAAACCTTTTCAAATTAACTAATACAAATTTGAGTCTTTGAAAAATGGTGATTCTAATTGATTTATTTATTGTGCATGTACATAAGTAAAAGAAGATTAAACTCAATTAATCCCAATCTAGATTCCCAAAGTCAATCACATACTCTTTCACATCAAAACTCAAAACTCCAACATAAGAGGATAATTCAAAATTATGTTGCTCATCGGTGCAAAAGCTTGATTTTCTTATTCAAGTTACTTATTTTATAATTTTAGCGATATTAAAATACCTAGATAGATGAATCCAAGAAGCAGACACCCATAAACACAATAATCTTAGGAAATTTGCATAACTAAATATGCAGAATTAGTGAAACAAAAATGAAACCAAGAGCTCACCCGAAAATAAACTTAGTGCATTAGTTTACAAAGGAATTCAATGAAAAAATCATACAACTTATTTCAATAATCTTGCATGTTCTTCTTCCAATTAGGTTACCAGAGATTCTGAGTCGATAGAGTAATCCTAATATCCTATAATTCGACAAAAGTATAACATTATACAGATACCTTGTCAGTTATAATCAAACAAAGTAGACCTCTGGCACCGGCCATAACCACCAAAAAATCCCCCTTCCAATGTTAACCCGAATTTCTCCAACACGACGTAGAAAAGATCAACAAATTCAAGAATTTTAATACACAAAACACATAATTGATAAAGACATGACAGCCAACTTTGATTTGAGATGAATTTGAAGATTAACAAACAGATTTTACCTTACCTATTAGTGACGACTTGCATCCAAACCCAAAATTGACATGTAGATAATGAAATTAAGGTTCTATGGATTAAACCTTCATCTACTCTCTGTGTCTGCGGTAACGACAACCAAAACCGCCACAGTGCCTGCCTCCATCGCCAACCACAGGGCGATGAGCGGTGAGTCCTCCGGCGAGGGGTGGAGGAGGGAGAAGCATGGGTGTTTTCCGGCGAGCTTGTTGGCGTGGTGGACGCGATGGTCGCAGGCGGAGCACAGGGCGGCCTCGTCACCTACAAACTAAAATAGATGGCAGATCTAGGGCTAATCAAAATATGCATTAAAAGAACACATTGAAGAAGAGATTGATAAAACTAAAAAGATAGTCAGAAGGGGGGACCAACACCTGAACAAAGAAGAAAACCCTTGTTTTTACTGTTATTGCAAAGCAGTTACGATAGACTTGGAGCCTTGGAGGGTGGTCGCTGAAGCAGAGGATGGACCGTCGGGAATCGGTTGTCGAGCGGTGAGTGAGAGCCGGGAGGAGGAGATTTGTGTGTGGGTCGATTGGATGAAAAAGGAGCAGAGGGAATGAGGGATTGTGGTGGAAATACCAAAATTGCCCTCAAAACACTATTCACACTATTCATTCCACTCTATTATTAACATATATATAACTAGTTTAAGAATGACTTGGATTTATAATATAGAGAGAGAAAGAAAAAAATTGATGACTAATTATTTGACTTTTTAAAATAAAATAAATAGTTTATGTAGGAAAATTAATGGGAGAGACTATAGAAATGTTATGTGTCAAAATGTGTAAATAAATTATTAGTATAGATACTAATTACCAAATATTTTATGTATAATGAGTTGTATCTAAGCTTTAGTGAGTTGTACTTATTTTTTTTCCTTACTTTTAACATCAATACTTTTACATGTAGGAAGAATAGTTAAAACAAACCCTACCAACCTTGGGTTGGCATACAGATCATTTCAAGCTTCGGTTGTGACACTATTTGATTTTTTATTTTTTATAATTTCATATGGCAACCCAACCATATAAAAGATCACCATAGTAACTGGTATGATGTAAGAGTCAAATATAAGAAATATTTAAATTTTAAAACTAGGCAATAGTATACAAAACCTAGCGGGATTGCTTTGAATAGGGGTGTAAAGAAGCCAAGTCGACTCGCAAGCTACTCGGGATCGACTTGAAAAAAGCTCAAATCAAGACGAGATTAAACGAGCTCTAGCTCGAGCTCGAGCTCAGATTATTGCTCGTTTAGTTACTAAACGAGCTCGAGCCCGAGCTTTAGGATATCGATCTTGAGCTGGCTCGCGAGCCTAAACGAGCTTTTTGTATATATATTTTTTATTTACATATTAAATATATATAAATACATATTTACATAAATTATATTATTAAATATATTATTATGATAAAAAATAGTTTAATAATAAATATTGTGTTACATATAAAAAGTATGCTTATAAATAATTATAAATGTAATTATAAAAAATATAAATTTAATAATTTAATAATAAACGAGTCGAGCCCGAGCTTAAATTTTTTCTAACGACTCGAGCTTGAGCTTTATAAATAAAACTATAAACGAGCCGATCTCGAGCTGCCGAAAACCAAAACAAGCCGAGCTCGAGCCTCAGCGAGCTCGGGCTCGGCTCGTTTACACCCCTAGCTTTGAAGAAGAGAAGGTGCTTTGAAGAGGGAGGTTGGAATAAAAGCATCGATTCATATCATATTTCTAGTTGGAGAAAGAGTTTTGTGGCTCTATAGTAGATCTCTATATGTGGAGGTTTAGTATACTTTCTAGTAAATGTTCAGGGATGAGAATAGAGATTAACAATTTGATATAGTGATATGGAATATAATTATATTACTTTTCATTCTTTTCTTATAGTTTAGAGATGGAGATAGGTATACGGTCCTGATGTGAATAAGATTTTCATAAAAGGTGAAACCTTCCGGTAGCACCAAACCTTAATACCACACAAAACTTCTTTAACAAACTAGCGTATAAGATTTAAAGATCATGAAATCGATACATACCATGTGCTCATTAAAGAACCTACAAGTAAGTGTATTAAAGGAAACACATCTGGTTTGAAGGTTAATATATAAATTAACTTGGTTTTGATTAAGTTTCCGAAACAACCAATCTTTGGAGGCACCATGCTTACCCACCTAAAGTTTCTTGCCAAATTCATATTTTGCCATGATTCCTCTAATTTGCACCTCATGAATTTAACCGATAAGTCCTACGTTTTATATTTGATCCACCTCTAATCATCTGCTTAAGACTTGAATTCATAACCCGCTAACATTTCTTCTAAATCTACGACCTCTAACTACTCAAAAGTCAAGAGGTGTTTCTTCTTCCATCTACATGTAAAAGATAATGAATAAGAATTTTGTGAGAATACCTTGTTGAAAACCAAGAAGTTCTTTATCTTTTCTAACTCATAAAGCCAAGGAAACATGCCCTTAATAGGAGACTTTCCAAACCAAGAATATTTTAGAACTAAGATATTTTGACTCGACCCTATAATTCTGATAAATAAGACAAAAGTAAAGACATATGCTTTGCATAAAATCTTTTCAGATTTGGCTATGTTGTTCCATGTTCCATAAAGGTTTTTTCCAACCAAGCTTGTATTGTCAAATGTTTTAATGTCGTGAATGGTGTTAACACATTTTTCCTATAAGGAGTCCTTCTCCTCTATTGAACCTCTACTATTATTTAGGCAATAATGCAAGATTAAGTCATTAATTTAAGCTTAATGAGCCGGTGGAGTTTCATTGAACCCTTGCTTGACCCCAAACATCTTCCTTTTTCACATTATTTCAAATGACCCAGTGGAGTTTCATTATACCTTTGCTTGACCCCGAGGGAATTTCATTCTAATACTATCCAAATTGTTTAAAATCTGTTACATGCTTTATGATGAAATAATCTATAAGAGGGCTTTTAAGGATATATTTACCAAACTAAGATTACCACCAACTGAACTTATTTACCTGCTAGTTAGGTAATTTTGCAATAAATATTTTTTAAATCGATGACCAAATTTTGGAGAGATTTATGTGTTTGACACCTATTAGAAGCTTGACATGTATGAAAGGAAATAAGATAGCTTCATAATTTAAAGAAACCACATCTCATATTTTCTTAAGTTTTTGCCCTACGTATCATCAAACATTGCGTTTATTAAGTTTACCTTTAACTCATATGCAAGAAAGAAACACTTAAGAACTTTTTTGAGATTCATAATGTTAGAAGATGACTTTTCGCTAGAGGTGGCAAAAAAAGCCCAAATATATAATTTTGGGTTAAAATGGGTGTTTTTAAAACAAATATGGGTCAGAATGGACCAAGTAAAAAAGAGAAGGGGGTCAAGATGGGTTGTAAATTTTTTTTAAAAAGAGAAACATAGGTCAGGATGGACCGATGTTATCTTCCTCTTCTATTCAAAGGCTCAAAGGCTCAAATCCTCAAAGGCTCAAATCCTCAATACAGAGAAGAAGTTCATCAATCCGGAGAACAAGTTCATCATCGATCATCACTCTCTATAATCGACCAGGTTCGTCTTCTTTTGGCATCAATTCCTAACCTCATTTTGCAGAAACCCTAAAACAAGCATCATCGGTATTCACATTAGTCTTCACAATTGTGCTTCAGTTCATGTAATTATATGTTCATGAAGAAACTCTCTCGCTTGATGCATCGTATCAAAGTAGCTTCATGGGTTTCCTTTGAATTCTTTGATGTTTTATAATTTAATCCCCTTTTTTGTTCTTCATTTCTCTGTTTTATTCAATGTTGTTTCATCATCGGTATTCAAGTTAGTCTTATCTTCGCTATTTGATTCTATATAGACTTATGTTCTTCAAGTTTCGTATTCGAAATTGTTCGTTGGCATATGAATCAATCTGCGTTTAGTTTACACTGCGTTGGCAAAACTGTAACAGTTTTCGTTTATGAAGGATATAAGTCCTATATTTGCATTGCTTCACTTACATGGTTATTGTATGCATAGCAAAATGCACTGGCAAGTGTAATTGTATATTGTTGATACAGTGAATATAGATATATAAACTATTATTTTGGCTCATCTGATTGTTTAGTTAAAAGACCACTTTAACTATTTGTTTGTGAATAAATTTTAAGAAATGACAAATTTTTAAAAGAAAATTGATTGTCCAAGCTTAATATTAGTATTTGTATTGCTATAATATTGTTTTGCTATAATATTGTTTATGCTGATTGTGACAACCCGAAAATTTTCATGATTTAATAAAATTTTTTTATATGTGAATTTATAGTTTATTTTTATATTTTTATTATTATTTAATGATAATGTTAATAATAATAAAAATAATAACAATAATAATAATAATATTATTATTATTAAAAATAATAATGTTAATAATGATAATATTAATAATAATGAAAATATTGTTATTAATAATAATTTATAAAATTATTAAAGTGATTTAATAAAGTTCAGGGTTAGTTTTGTAGTTTCTAAAACTTGTTTTTATAAACTTAAATCATAAAATGATAACATATTAAGACCACAGGGACCATTTCTGTAATTTCTTTAAAAACCCCAACCCTCCGCCCGTTCCCGTCGATACCATCTCCGGCCACCCTTTCCGGCGGCCTTCCGGCGATCCCAATAGCCACGAAACACACGGTTTTGACTCGATCAAAAGCTACCGACAGCTTCTAGTGTGTGACTCGAACTTACACCCCTTTTTAATTTAAAAATAGTAGTGCAAAACCCACCCAACCCGACCACCCCATTATCGACCAAAAACCGGGTCACAAACACCCACTAACTATATTGATAATCAAATTAAATTGACACGAACGATCCTATATAAGTCCCCAGTTGAATGCCATTCGAAATCGCACCTAAAACACACCTATAAATCGAAGTTGATTACCTCCCTGTCGCGAACCTGCAACCAATCGAAATACCCTCCTTCGAACTTCAAAACAGGTAATTAAAACTACCTATATGCTCGATTTCTAATAGGGAATGAAAGCCCTATGGTTTCAATCGATTACAGTATCGAATTGAGGATCAATTTGATCGATTGATGAACTAGGGTTCTTCGGGTGGATTTGGGGGTTTCTGGAAAACAAATATTAAAAGAAAATGGAACCGGCTTTAGACGCGGGTGAGCCCTTGGTTCAGTGGTTTGGTGCGTGGGTGTGTGAACCGGGGGTCGCGGGTTCGAACCCGGCCCCCAACATTTTTTTTAAAATAAGCTTTTTAAGCCTTTTTAAAAAATACAGAAAAATTCTGAAAAATTATAAAAATAATTTTTATAAACTTTGGTTATTTTAGAAAGTATATAATTATTTTCTGTAAATTTATTTACCAAAAACATCTTAATAATATTTATAAAATATTATTTATAAATGTTATAAATAATCATTTTTATAAAAATGGATTCTAAATAATGATTTAAATCATCAAATTATTAATAGACATTATACTATTAATTATGGATTAATTATGATAAAATAAACACAAATTAAATTTCATAAATTTAAATATTTATAAATCTTACAAAATTAAATATAAAACTTACATAGTTAAATAATGTTTGCATTTTATTTAGAATATAATGTCTAGATAATTTGTGTCTATAAAATCTTATAAAATTAAATATGAATTTACATATTTAAATAACGTCTAAGATTTACTTAGAATATAATGATATGTTAAAATCATTATTAAATTTATTAAATTTTATAAAATATATATCTTTAGTTATTAAGGAATTAACAAAGATAATAAAATGATTTAATTACATGTTATAACAAATCCCAGAAAACCAAACCCTAGATCAATTGAACACCAGGTTCAAGATCTAACTTAGTAGGTTATGGATTTGTATTTGTTTGCTTATGTGAACTATAATTCCTTAGCAGGAATTTACTAGCTTGTCAACACCACACACAAGGACTGAGGTGAGTTCAGGCCCCACTATTTTACTAAATTTCTTTTGGGTAAGTTCATTTTATTAAAACTCTTTTGGGGGAGATAGCATACTGGTAATGTTACAAACGTTTTCATTATATATTTAAGATGTGTATGATATTAATATAGTGCTGTTTATCATTATAAAAGTCCTCACACTTTCGAATTGTTAATATTGGATAGCGGGGAAAGTTGGGTAGTACTACTGGGTGTGACGAGCCCTACCTGTGTGACTCGAGGTCAGTCGGGTGCAATTTGTCCTATGAACATTTGTCACGATCTGACATCGTGGCAGGAGGCAAACATAACACAGTCAGCTTCAATGTCGAAATCATTATTTAATATCGTTTGTGAATGGGCTAGCTAGCCATTACAATGCACATGCTTAAATATACGCTATTGTTAAACTGTGACGTTTAACTGTAAACTCTTGAACTGATCAACCGTTGGGTTGATACACGCTATTGTTAAACTGGGATGTTTAACTGCAAACTCTTAAACTGATCAACCGTTGGGTTGATACACGCTATTGTTAAACTGGGATGTTTAAACGCAAGCTCTCGAACTAATCAACCATTGGGTTGATTACACTTTTGTTAAACTGTTATGATTAAACTCAAACTCTTGAACTTACCAACCATTGGGTTGATTACACTTTTGTTAAACTGTTATGATCAAACTCAAACTCTTGAACTTACCAACCATTGGGTTGATATACACTTTTGTTAAACTGTTATGTTTAAACGCAAACTCTTGAACTCACCAACCGTGTGTTGACTTTTAGTATGCTATTCTCAGGTCATTAAATCTGGACTGCTGTTAGGAGCACTACACTGGTCAAGCATGCATCCTAACGCTTAAACAATGATATATATATGTTTATCTTTATATTTTGGGTTTGTTTTATTTGTTTAAACGCTTCCGCATGTATTACAAAGTTTGAACTTTGGTTTGTTATGTTAAACGTTGCATATAGAGTCGTTCCAAGTAACTATTGACTGTGATCCTGGTTTGTTCACACGCCTCGCGTAGAATTCCGCACGTGGATTTTGAGGGTGTGACAGATTGGTATCAGAGCCATTGGTTATAGAGAACTAGGTTGCATACACACTAGACTATAACCGCACACAGTTAGTTAGTTACTTGTTCCTAGTCTTCCTAAAACTTAACTTATCATCGTGAGTTCAAATCCTTAGTCTAATCTATAAAAATCTTATCGAGGTTTTGAATTCCATAAACCAAATGAACTTGTGTGACACATAGACACCTGTATTCTGGATTTCCTGGCAAAAGGCCCTCGGGCTAAGGCTAGCATATCGCATATATCTCATTGCGAGACCTGGTATGCTTACCTGGGGATTTCTGGGATGAGTGATAAACTATGGTCAATACACAGGTCTCTAAGGCAAATGGGTCAAATTACCTTGGCGTGTCAATGATTCCCAAACTTTACTGATCCTTTCGTATACCTTGATTGATCGACCCCGATACAATACATACATATTTGGTACTTCAACCATTGATGACCACTATACTTGACAAGATATGTTAACCTGATAGGAGGAACCGGGGTGATCATGCAAAGCAAGTTACCATTACGGGTGCACACGTAATTGTAATTTGTCGTGCATGCTAAGTCCGGTGAATCTGGTCGGGTGGTAACATTGTAGTCAGTATAAGTCATCATTCCTACACCTTGAACAAGAAAGTCTCGGTCTTCATAGAACATAGCCACTAACTATCTATCAGTTCTACTTATAGGAATGCTCACCCTTATCTTGAATTTGGACGAAATTCAAACCATGATATTTGTGTTAATCCCACGGATTCAGACTGATTCTCTAGCTTGTCTATTTCTTTAAATCCTTGAATTTCTCTTCCTTTTCATTTCAAGACAAAAGGTCTATTTTTATACGACTGATAGCTTTTGATATTTGGTAATCCAAAGAATGTCTGGAAGAGGACGTGGACGCGAGAGAAGTAACAATCATGAACATTACAAGTTTCTATTCTATACTCTAGGGTGCTAGGATCATAATTCTAGTAAGACCTTGTTAAGGGTAATAAAACATTACTGACACTTGCTATTACTTAAGTCCTGTCCTACTTAGAGCCTTCATAGTATTCCCAATCATTTTAAGAGACATTCCTCCACTTAGTATTTCGGTAACCGAGGAACTGATTGAATATTTAGAATGGAAGTGGACTACAGGAAATATAGAAGAGTGATGAAACTCATTGTACATATTCTTTGGGATGATGCTAAGGAAAATTAGGATGTCGTGTAACCGGTTTAAGCACATTCTTAGTATACCGGTGATGCTTATATATAGGGTTAGTGAGGTAAGTTCAAAGCCTTGGTGATTAAGGAATGAAAAGCAAAAGTTAGAATTGTAATTCTAAAATCGTGCAATGGTAGGGTTAGGTTGTGCTTTTTATACTGACAAACTCCATAAATTGACAAAGCTGATGTCATATCTTATGACATTAGACCAAATAGAATTAAGGACACTGGAAAAATCTAGTGAGTAGTAGAAAGAAGTTGGAGGGTCAAACAAGCAATCTAGCGGTAAGGTAGACAAGAATGCCAATGTTGTGAACCTAGCTATGTTGGTTAATATGTTAAGCTAACGTGTGTTAAACGGGGACATTAAGAAGGTTGGAGTTCCGACCATTACTATAAGTGTGCCCTAGGTCGATTAGGACCCCAGGACGAGTTAGAAATAATCAGAATTAGGAAATGGCTATATCTAGAAAGTAAGAACAGTTCAATTATGGAAATAAAGGTCATATCAGTCAAGGTAATACATCACGCGGTCATACATTTACGACTGAAGCAAGCCACATTTGACAAGACTAAGTGTTGTTACATGTATGTACCTTATCATCAATAGCTACGCATCTATTTGATACCAGGGTTGATAATAGCTTTGATTCTTCTGGAATTATTCTTTAACTTAGCATTAACCCTAGTTGCTTAGAAATCATTTTACTTAGTAGAAATAACCAATGGTAGAAATTAGTACAAGAAGGTCATGTCTTTGACATAGACTTAATACTGTAGGAATTGGTTATCAAAGAAGGAAACCAAGATAGTCTGTCAGGAGAAGGTGGTTCGACCTATCAAACCAAAGCATGATCTCGGAACATGAAAGGAGACCCAATCGTTTTAGGTTGATTTTTATTCTAAGCTTGGAGCACTTAACTTCTTAAACTGATTTATCTCCATTTATCCTCATTTGACCTAGCTATATGGAATCATTTATTCCTTATCTATCGACTTTCATTTTGAGCTATCATCAATACGTGATTGTGCGATGGTAGCCTTCCTAAACACTCTCTCTGCTGAAGATATTGTCAACTTATGTTCATGACTTTCTAGTCATACAAATGTTCTCAACTATGCTTATGGTTTGTTGAACTACGTATGTAAACTTACTTAGATATTGCTACCTTGCAAAACATGTTTTCAAATACCTTTCCTATTGTTCGCGTCACTTCTTGAATCGCTTTTGAATCCTTAAGCTTGAAAATAATTAAATTTCTATTTGAACAACAAGACTTTAAAAGAGAAGTTCTGGAGAGAGTTACCAGTAAAGAGAGGAATTACTTTTGAGATTGAGTTATTTAGAGCCAAAACATTCTTAATATATGTTGAACCCATGTTCAGCAAAGATGGGGAGGAAGTTGGTGTTAATTACATGGGCATGGAAATCACTGATCAGGTGAAAAAGAGAGAAAAGATGGCAAAACTAAGAGAAGAAATAGCTGTACAGAAGGCCAGGGAGACATAACTTAATAAAACTGTTCATGTTACAGAGGTAACGATGAGAGCAAAACAAATGCTAGCAACCATGTCACACGAGATGAGATCTCCATTATCAGGGGTCGTTAGCATAGCAGAAATTCTATCAATAACAAAACTTGATAAAGATCAGAAACAACTTTTGAGTGTCATGTTGTCTTCTGATGATCTAGTCCTTTAACTTATTAGTGACATCCTTGACTTTTCCTAAGTTGATTCAGGAGTTCTGAGGTTGGAGGCCACAAAATTTAGGCCAAGAAGAGGTGATGTCCCAGTGGAAGTTAATGGTGATTTTTTACGGATTAGACAAATTCTCACCCACTTGATCAGAAATGCTATCGAGTTTACTCACCAAGGAAAGGTTCAGAGTAATCTTTATGTAAAAGCAAACCCATTATCTCACAACGTCGAGAAGTTAACCTGCATCCGTTTCAAATATTCGTACACCGTGGTATGATGTTAAAACATCAATCGTTATTCTGAATGATTGATTCATTTTCTGTTTTAATAATATTCTTAACCATTTTCGTGAACTCATTCCAAGATCTTCGCATAGTTTATTATTTCTTTAGACTGATGTTTGGTCAAAGGAGAAATACCTATTCACAGGACATGCGTTAAGATCGTTTCATATAGTGACGTTTGGGATTCTTAAATTCTGACGGATAACCTTTCTTATCATTGTTGGTCTTATCTTGATTTCTAGACATCACCTTACCACGAAATTATATTCTGGAAATTATGGATCGGAAAGTTAAACAACTAAAACATAGTAAGATTCCGATCGTAAGAGTTCGGTGGAACTCCCGGCGTGGTCCTGAGTTCATTTGGGAACGAGAGGACGAAATGATACGTAAGTATCCTAACCTGTTCAAGGATGCTGCAAATACATCTTAATTTTCGGGACGAAAATTCCTCTAACAGGGGGATGATGTGACGACCCGAAAATTTTCATGATTTAATAAAATTTTTTTATATGTGAATTTATAGTTTATTTTTATATTTTTATTATTATTTAATGATAATGTTAATAATAATAAAAATAATAACAATAATAATAATAATATTATTATTATTAAAAATAATAATGTTAATAATGATAATATTAATAATAATGAAAATATTGTTATTAATAATAATTTATAAAATTATTAAATTGATTTAATAAAGTTCAGGGTTAGTTTTGTAGTTTCTAAAACTTGTTTTTATAAACTTAAATCATAAAATGATAACATATTAAAACCACAGGGACCATTTCTGTAATTTCTTTAAAAACCCCAACCCACCGCCCGTTCCCGTCGATACCATCTCCGGCCACCCTTTCCGGCGGCCTTCCGGCGATCCCAATAGCCACGAAACACACGGTTTTGACTCGATCAAAAGCTACCGACAGCTTCTAGTGTGTGACTCGAACTTACACCCCTTTTTAATTTAAAAATGGTAGTGCAAAACCCACCCAACCCGACCACCCCATTATCAACCAAAAACCGGGTCACAAACACCCACTAACTATATTGATAATCAAATTAAATTGACACGAACGATCCTATATAAGTCCCCAGTTGAATGCCATTCGAAATCGCACCTAAAACACACCTATAAATCGAAGTTGATTACCTCCCTGTCGCGAACCTGCAACCAATCGAAATACCCTCCTTCGAACTTCAAAACAGGTAATTAAAACTACCTATATGCTCGATTTCTAATAGGGAATGAAAGCCCTATGGTTTCAATCGATTACAGTATCAAATTGAGGATCAATTTGATCGATTGATGAACTAGGGTTCTTCGGGTGGATTTGGGGGTTTCTGGAAAACAAATATTAAAAGAAAATGGAACCGGCTTTAGACGCGGGTGAGCCCTTGGTTCAGTGGTTTGGTGCGTGGGTGTGTGAACCGGGGGTCGCGGGTTCGAACCCGGCCCCCAACATTTTTTTTAAAATAAGCTTTTTAAGCCTTTTTAAAAAATACAGAAAAATTCTGAAAAATTATAAAAATAATTTTTATAAACTTTGGTTATTTTAGAAAGTATATAATTATTTTCTGTAAATTTATTTACCAAAAACATCTTAATAATATTTATAAAATATTATTTATAAATGTTATAAATAATCATTTTTATAAAAATGGATTCTAAATAATGATTTAAATCATCAAATTATTAATAGACATTATACTATTAATTATGGATTAATTATGATAAAATAAACACAAATTAAATTTCATAAATTTAAATATTTATAAATCTTACAAAATTAAATATAAAACTTACATAGTTAAATAATGTTTGCAATTTATTTAGAATATAATGTCTAGATAATTTGTGTCTATAAAATCTTATAAAATTAAATATGAATTTACATATTTAAATAACGTCTAAGATTTACTTAGAATATAATGATATGTTAAAATCATTATTAAATTTATTAAATTTTATAAAATATATATCTTTAGTTATTAAGGAATTAACAAAGATAATAAAATGATTTAATTACATGTTATAACAAATCCCAGAAAACCAAACCCTAGATCAATTGAACACCAGGTTCAAGATCTAACTTAGTAGGTTATGGATTTGTATTTGTTTGCTTATGTGAACTATAATTCCTTAGCAGGAATTTACTAGCTTGTCAACACCACACACAAGGACTGAGGTGAGTTCAGGCCCCACTATTTTACTAAATTTCTTTTGGGTAAGTTCATTTTATTAAAACTCTTTTGGGGGAGATAGCATACTGGTAATGTTACAAACGTTTTCATTATATATTTAAGATGTGTATGATATTAATATAGTGCTGTTTATCATTATAAAAGTCCTCACACTTTCGAATTGTTAATATTGGATAGCGGGGAAAGTTGGGTAGTACTACTGGGTGTGACGAGCCCCACCTGTGTGACTCGAGGTCAGTCGGGTGCAATTTGTCCTATGAACATTTGTCACGATCTGACATCGTGGCTGGAGGCAAACATAACACAGTCAGCTTCAATGTCGAAATCATTATTTAATATCGTTTGTGAATGGGCTAGCTAGCCATTACAATGCACATGCTTAAATATACGCTATTGTTAAACTGTGACGTTTAACTGTAAACTCTTGAACTGATCAACCGTTGGGTTGATACACGCTATTGTTAAACTGGGATGTTTAACTGCAAACTCTTAAACTGATCAACCGTTGGGTTGATACACGCTATTGTTAAACTGGGATATTTAAACGCAAGCTCTCGAACTAATCAACCATTGGGTTGATTACACTTTTGTTAAACTGTTATGATTAAACTCAAACTCTTGAACTTACCAACCATTGGGTTGATTACACTTTTGTTAAACTGTTATGATCAAACTCAAACTCTTGAACTTACCAACCATTGGGTTGATATACACTTTTGTTAAACTGTTATGTTTAAACGCAAACTCTTGAACTCACCAACCGTGTGTTGACTTTTAGTATGCTATTCTCAGGTCATTAAATCTGGACTGCTGTTAGGAGCACTACACGGGTCAAGCATGCATCCTAACGCTTAAACAATGATATATATATGTTATCTTTATATTTTGGGTTTGTTTTATTTGTTTAAACGCTTCCGCATGTATTACAAAGTTTGAACTTTGGTTTGTTATGTTAAACGTTGCATATAGAGTCGTTCCAAGTAACTATTGATTGTGATCCTGGTTTGTTCACACGCCTCGCGGTAGAATTCCGCACGTGGATTTTGAGGGTGTGACACTGATGCATTCAACTTCTTATATCGTTGTTTTCAAAGATTAGTATTACTATTGCTATAATATTGTTTTTAGTAATTACAATCTACCCGCCCTGGCCCTTTTCAATCTGTACAAAAAGTGGCTGCTAGCTTTACCCAAACTGCATTATCTAACAGTTTCTGAACTGATGCAACTAAATGTGACCAGGGAAACACATGTAGGAAGTTGAGTTGCATATCACACGACAGTTTATTATCTAACAGTTTCAAATTATGCAATTTATTATCTTGTTCTTATAGCATTTCATGCCATGATATGTTAACTGTTAAACATTAGAAGGAAAACAAACACATTTATGTCATGAAACAGCATTGGAGTTTTCTTGTTCTTATAGCAGTTCATTGCTGTTTCAGTGTTTCTTGCTTCATGTTCTCCCAGGCTGTTTCAGTGTTTCTTACAAACAAATCAATTTTATTAAAGAAATATACTCGTACAATCTCATGAATTTGAGAAGGGCGATCCTTTGATAGTTTGAGGTATGCCAACTTAGAAGATGTTAGTAAAACAGCCTAGTGATGTTAGGCATGAGATTGATAACTGCAGTTTTGATAAGTTGAAAGAATGTAGCTCAAGAGGTTCATGAGAATGTAGCCTAGTGTTTCTGTCAACTATAATTTGATTTTATAGCTTATATATATATATGATATGAATCTTACATTTTATGATGTATATATTTTAATTATAGGAGCCACAGAAAATGTCAGCTAACACTGAATTTGAGGATGAAGTTAGTTCATTTAATTCAAGTAGAGATCATTCTATAGTTTGGAATTATTTTGATAAATTACCGGTTGGACAAGATGGGGCTAGGAAAGCGAGTTGTACTGCTTGTGGAAAGGTGTATAGTACTAATAAGGGAACATCTAACATGAAACGTCATATCCCTAAGTGTTTCAACCTTGATGAACCCGGCCAACCCACAAAACGTGTCCCTTTAGATCAAGCAATGTATAGGGAAAAACTAGCATTATCTATCATTAAACACAACTATCCTTTTAGTTATGTTGAACATGAGGGGACAAGAGATTTGCATAAATTTCTACATCATGATGTGAATACCATAACAAGAAACACTGCAAAAGCTGATGTCCTAAAAATATGATAGAGAGAAGATAATGCTTAAAGAGAAGTTACAAAAAGTAACTAGTAAAGTATGCTTGACTGCTGATTTATGGAGTTCTATCACGACAGACGGATATATGGCGTTGACGGCTCACTATATTGATGAGAATTGGGTTCTAAGGAAAAACGTGTTAACTTTAAAGTTATACCACCTCCACATAGTGGTAAACTTTTAGCAGAGTATTTAATTAACTTTTTAGCAGATTGGGGCATAGAGAAAAAGGTTTTTACGATCACATTAGACAATGCTAAATATAATGATGTTTTAGTAGTTTGTTTAAGCAGCCATTTGCGTTTAAACAATGTTTTAGTTTGTGAGGGAGATTTTACTCATGTGCGTTGTAGTGCACATGTGTTAAATCTTATTGTTCAAGGGGGATTAAAGGTAATTGAAGGAGCCATTGAGAAGGTTCGAGAGTCAGTAAAGTTTATTAGAGGAAGTGCTGCTAGAAAGTATAAGTTTGCAGAATGTATACATCATCTTTCATTACAATGTGGGAAACATGTATGCCAAGATGTTGCAACTAGATGGAATTCTACATATCTTATGCTCGATAATGCATTGGCCTATCGTAACGCTTATGCTCGATTAGCACTAGTTGATTCTACTTATAAGACTTTTCCATCAGAAGAGGAATGGACAAGGGTGGAAATAATCACAGAATTTTTGAAACCTTTTTATAATATCACAACTTTGTTTTCTGGTAGCTCTTATCCTACATCAAACTTATACTTTCACAATGTATGGAAAATCCAGAAGTGTATTGAAGATGAGATCAACAATCCTGATAATGTGATAAGCGGTATGGCAAAAGAAATGAAAAAGAAGTTTGATAAATATTGGGAAAATTATAGCATGATATTGTCTTTTGCGGTTGTTCTAGATCCACGATACAAGTTTAAGGTTATTGAGTTTTGTTTTAGAAAACTTAACATGACAAATGAACAGCGTAAAAAGAAATTGGAGCTTATTTTCAAAGGTATGCATAAGCTATATGATAAGGAATATGGTGTTTTTTCAATGACAAGTTCTTTAATGGACGGGAGTTCAAATATTAGTGTTGACACATTGGATGATTTGGATGGATTTGAACCCTTTCAAAGTGAATTCAGAAAAGTTGAAAGAGAAAAATCACAATTAGACATGTATTTGGATGAGCCTCCACTTAATAGAAAAGAAGAAATTACGTGTTACAATATTGGAAGAAAAATCAAGGGAGGTATCCTCAATTGTCTCTCATGGCTCGTGACATATTGAACATCCCAATCACTACAGTTGCTTCAGAATCATCGTTTAGCATTGGAGGTCGGGTTCTAAGTAAGTATCGAACATCACTACTATCATCAAATGTAGAGGCTCTATTGTGCACACGTGATTGGTTGTTTGGTTTAGAAGGTAATAAGTGTTTTTTAATCTTTGCCACTTAATTTTATGTATAATTTTTAATTCAACTTTACTTTTTTACACATTCAGATGAAAATGAGAACGAGATGGAGGAAGAACTTATGGAAGATATTGAATCATTGTATCCGGCATATGATAGCAGTCGCGTTTAGTTTTGAGTTTTTTTAAGATTTACACTTGAAAAACAATATGTTAAAACTATTGGCAATGTCAATGTCATTTACATATATTGTTTCTACTTTTTTTGTTGTAACATTATACGTTATAATGAACCGGTGATGATGTTGATGGACGTACTAGTACAAAATCAAAGCTTTAGCATATTTCTGTTTTGGTAGAGTAGAAGATGTAAAAAATAATATGTTTGTTTGGAGACGTTTTTAGTTTTTAATTGATATTTTAGTTAACTATTCGGAGTTTTAACTATTTAACTTTTGTAATTTCATATTTAATTTACTTGTATTTATCTTTTTTTAAATTGATCCATCTTGATCTAAACCCATTCTGACCCAAACCCATCTTGACCCAAACCCATGTTGACTTTTTTTATAATTGATCCATCCTGACCCAAACCCATTCTAGCCCAAACCCATTCTGACCTAACTACCAACCCAACCCAACCCACCCATTTTGCCACCTCTACTTTTCGCCTGAGAACATTATATTATTTGCGAACATGGCGTGAGATAAAGAAGAACCGTTATTGAAAAAAGGGATCCTTTAAATATATATTGCTTCATGATTGGTTGCATAATCACATTAAATCCCTCCATAACAATGATGAAAAAAGAAGCAAGTTGTCTTTTTGCCTAACTCTCTTTCTAATGTCAAACTCTATGATATCACAACCGTTCACTAGAACTTATGTGCTTCTCAAGGTCAAGCACACTTTGATCTAGCCCCTCCATATAATCTCAAAACCCATTTGATTTAACACCAAATCAATATTATAATTAATTTCAAAGGCTTTATGGAAGTCTACCTTATATAATAAACATTTCCATTCTCATCTTCATAGACCACGAGGGAGACTTATTAATGAGTATATTCCTATCAAGAACATTCTTACACTTTACATATGGCTTTTGCTCACAACTGGTCATTTTAGAAATCACCGACTTGAGCATGGAAACGATAATATACAACCAATGAGACTAATCAGATAAAAAATATTTAAAAGATGAGGGATCTTACCTAAGGGATGAGTAAAATGGAAGATGAAAGATGAATTACAACCCAACTAAGATAACCCTCTCTCTAAAATTATTTAACAAAACTGATTAAATCGTCTTGTATTATGTACCAAATTTCTTAATAAATTTGAAGGATAATCCATGTGGACTTCACTAGTAAAGTAGTAGATCCTTAGGCTTGCAACTTCTCTTTCTTTATGGTCTTGTTTTTTCTACCATAAGCTAAGCTCTTGAAAAGCGTATTGAACTATAAAAAATGTAACTCTACCGTTGAGCTACCGAGGTTGGGCTTAAGATGAGAAATCTAGATCGGGCTTGATAGATAATTTGATAAGCCAATGATTTTTTTTTTCGTGTTTCGAAGTATGTTTCACCTTTCCCTTTCGCTTCGTGTACTCCACTTCTTCTTAGTTAAGTCATCTTGCTTTATAGAATGACGAACTAGATTAAAGGACGGGTTCTATAATATCACTCCTCCCCCTTAACTTCCTCAGTTTCAAAATGTCTTTCAAGCCATACATGATCCATTGCTGAGATTATCTTAAATCTAGAACTAATCAGCTTCGCCTATTATAAGAAAACTCATTAAATTTAGCTAATATCTACATGTCATCCTTAACTTAAATTGGGTCAATCTCCCTGTTATTTAAAATCCTGTTAATACTCGATCTCTTTTTATTTCCATTTACTATACCATGGAAAAAGTAATTTTCATCACGTCCATTTCCAAATCCTATTCCATAGACCTGATTTATTAACCATTCATTTTGTTTTAGATCAATCCTTTTGATTTGATTTCAATCTGTTTTTTTTTTTAATTCAGCCTAAGCACACTTTCTAGTTGCTTGCTTGGGTTCAAATACAAAGTGAACATTATGTAAAAAGTGTGAGAAGCAATCGGTGAGTGACATGTGGCATATTTTTAAAAATAAAAGGAAGGGTATTTTAGGAAGTCTAATTTACTGAAGATTCAATAAAATTATTTAAACCCAAGCCTTCAACAAAATTCTGTTGAAGATTGCTTACATCTAATTTATTTGAACACAAGCCTTCAACAAAATTCTCAATTTATCGATTCAAACGGTTGACGTTTCATCTTATATCAATTTCAATCGTTGAAGATTCAAACGATCGAATTCATCTGTTGAAGATTGCTTTATGTTGTTTATGTTGAAGATCGTTGAGTTATGTTGATCTATTTGATTTCATCAGTTTGATATGTATGAAGACGATTATATACTGTAATTGAAATAGTATGTTAATAATTTTATCGTTTGGATCATCATTGTGTCTATACTGTCTGATTTCTGTGAATTTTGTTATTGATTGACATCATCATTGTGTCATAGGTATCATCATTATGTCATAGGTATCATCATTGTGTCTTTTTGTTCGTCATTGTGTCTTTTGTATTGTCATTGTGTCTGAATAAAACAGTTATTGTGTCTATACTGTTAGATTACTCTGGACATTATCAATATGTTGTTGAACATATTTTATAAATATCAGGTGAGTCTCTCTATGTTGTGTCTTTTATGTTGTTGTGTTTGTTATATGAATTTTGTTATTGATTGACATCATCATTGTATCTTAGATATCATCATTGTGTCTTTTTGTTTGTCATTGTGTCTTTTGTATTGTCATTGTGTCTTAATAAAACAATTATTGTTAATCAATTGGTTACAAACAAAGACGAGTTGTGTTTTTATCTTGATTATTTAAATAGTTACAAGTCTAAGGCTGATAAAGTTCAAATGGTCGCCCCACCTCCAAGAATAGGATTCATTGTGTCATAAGATTTATTGTGTCATAAGATTTATTGTGTCATATACTCATTGTGTCATTATATTCATTGTGTCATTATATTCATTAATTCATAAGACTCATTGTGTCATAAGACTCATTGTGTCATGTTTGAAGAGTTTTGTTTACGTTTGATTTTGACGATAAAAACAAGTTACTAAAATACTATTGTGTAATGTAAAGTAACATATAGCAACAAATTTTAACATGCCAACACATAGCAAAATATAATAACATGCCAACATACCAAATTACTATTGTTTTAAATTACCATTGTGTCAAACTACTATTGTGTCAAACTATGATTGTGTTAAATTACCATTGTTTCAAACAACCATTGTGTCAAACAACTATTGTGTCAAACAACCATTGTGTCAAACAACCATTGTGTCAAATAACCATTGTGTCAAACAACCATTGTGTCAAATTACTTTTTTGCCCCTCCGCCTGTTAGCAGTTTTCCACTTATTTACATTTTTGTCACCGCGTTTTTTTGAACCATTGATCTATTTTAATGAGTTGATCCAATGGTCAGAATTACTTCTCATCCTTTTTAGAAAATATAGCCTTTGTAGCATATCCTCTCCCTTTAGCAAAAAGATCATACCTATTAATTCTCTTCTTAATGTCTAGGAACTCTTCATCCTTTTGAGCTTCGTAGCTTAGTTTTTCTTTTAAAGCTCATATATAGGTTTTTTGCAAGGCCAATGCCCATCAAACCATTGAGACTAAGCTTTATTCCAAAACTTGTAAACTATCTCGTGTAGATCATTAGAAAACAACCAAGAGTTATAAAATTTAAAAGGACACAACCCATAATTAACATGATTAGTATGAGCCAAATTAGGTAGTGGTCATGAAGTTCCATTAGAATGGTAATTACCATAGCTGAGGCTAGTGGTACGTGAAGTTAATTATTACAAACCCAAATATGTACGTCCAATTTATTTATTCTTGTAACATCACCACTCATCTACATGACTTAACTACCACCATGTTAAATTTACAAAGCACATATCAAGAATGAAGGAGTTACTTTCAAACATCCGTTATTTACAAATTACTAATGATGATCATGCATATCCCTCTAACTTTATTATTAAACCAACTACCTAGGGTAAAAACCAAAATCACAGCCATCCTTCACGGTCTAGACTTACACAAGTATATCGATGACACATGCAAAGCACCATAGCCTACTGTTGCCAATGATGGAACAACAACACCTCACAAGGACTTTCGGTACTGGTTTCGTCAAGATAGGCTTTTGTTCGGTGAACTCGTAGGAAGCTTATCACCTCAAATCGTACCCCTTGTAACCAATGATTCATCCTCATAGGAAGCATGGAAAATTCTAGCCAATATTCATGGAATACATAAAAAACAGTTGTAACATCGCTTGAAACAACTCTTAAAAACTTCTACACAATCAATAACAGAATACATGCAATGCATCAAAACCGTTGTTGATGATCTTGCTATTCTCGAAAAGTAGATGGAAGAAGAAGATGACATCAATTCAATCACTTAATACATTTAATGTTTCTGACATTCTGATTCAATTAATCATATGACAGTTAATAAAATAAAATGATTATTTTTTAGTGAGAGTATATTTATATATACAGATTCCAGATTATGAATAAGCCACCCGATCCTCCCATTTAATTCAACAACAATAAATTTAAAGTCATTAGAATCGCACAACCATTAAAGATAAATGTTTGAAGTATTTGAAATTAAATTATGTTTCCAAGCTACCAGTGGGCCAAGGGTTTTACCACAGTGGACCTTTGGGTGGTGGGTTTCCCTTGGAATGGTGGGCGAGCCGAGTCACCAGCGCTGTCTGTGTTCGCGGGCGTGAGTGGCCTTTCGCCAATAGCTTTACCCGGGTGACCAGTCTTAAAAATTATTCGTTGACCGTTCAAAAAAAAAATTATGTTTCCAAGCTACATAAGATTAACTTTGATTTGAATCTTAACACTTTATTCCATTAATCTTTCCATCACCCCTACTCCTCTAGAGTTGAGCAACATGATGTTTATTAGCTAGACAAGCTTCTTAACTCTTTTCCATGAACTCCTATCTAAATGCCTACTTAGATACGATTGATTAATTAAATACCAACGGCATCTCCATCTCCAACTTCATGTGGTCTTGTTGATTATCATGCCAATCAAACGACACAAAGAATATTGACCAGTCGCCCTAGAGTTTTGCGTAACCAAGTTATGAATCAACTCTAAGGTGGTTTGAGTCTATGACAAGAATTATAAAACCTTAACCTCTTTTTGCTTGACATAAATAACATCTTGACTTCTCATAGCTATAAGGTTTGATTTTACTTTAATCGATTTAGTTTTTTTATGCGGATTTACTATGAGTCAAAGTTAAAAATCGAGTTAGATCCGGAATCCTTAGAATTTTCCTTTAACTAATTGATTTATCCCAATTAACGGAAATTTTAGGCGCACCGCCTTTTCCTGGAGAAAACCGACCCAAACGGTCACGGTTAGGTCTCCCCGTGACCGCTTGGTCAGGTGTGAGACCTAACTGTCACGGTTTGCCCTAACCGTAACAGTTATATCTGGGGATCCGTAGTCAATGATTGGGTATGTAATTATGGGGAATTGATTGTGCGCAGGGGGGCTATATGTCACGGTTTGGCCAAACCGTGACATATTGCTTTTATTTTTTATTTTTTTAAACATTAAACATTGTTTTTTATTTTAATTTTATCACTGTAAACTTGAGAATGAAAAGGCGGGAAACACCATTCGATCGGATTTTGATTTCGTGTATCTTCCGATTGATTTCAAGTTGGTATCTATCTGAATAATATTATTATTAATTTTTATGGTGTAAATACTACATGTCTATATATATATATATATATATATAAGCTAAGTTTTGACGTTGATATATACGTACAGGCATGGTTTGAATGCCGGATATGCGTTTGTGAACTTTACAACATCTGAAGCAGCTTGGAAGTTTCATACGTCGGTTGAAGGAAAACATTGGGATTTGTTTCAAAGCAAAAAGATTGCGGATGTTAGTCGTGCTAGAATCCAGGTACTTTATTACTTTTAGTTTTATTAACGTACTCACCTTAGTCATTAGCTAGTAGAAGTAGTGTGAGAAGGATGGTTGGGGGGAGAGGTAGGGTTGTGGCACTAGGATCTTGCACCATGGTCCGGTGGTGTGGTCTACCTTTTTCTGACGTCATCATGGTTTATTAATCTGTACAAATGATGATTGATTATCGATTACTAGTTTCACCGATTTATCCTCAGGTTTATATACTTTTAAAATCATTAACAAACACTATTTTATGGTTTTAATCATTAACAAACATGCGATTCAGTTCATCTTTTTTTTCTAATCTGCTTAATTAGTCTTTGTAATCTGTTATCTTTAATCTTGATTCAGAACGCGTTGACTTTAATCTTTGTGGAGACAAAACACAGCGCAGATTCTTTGGAAAACTGGTTATGCAGGGTCGGTTTCCCTGCTGCTGCAATTCATGGTCATATTACAAGTAATTTTTGCGTTTAATTATTTTTAAACAAGTTGGTTATTATTTTATCACATGGTTAACCTAATCGTAAAAATCAGTTGTTATCAAACATATACAATTAACATTATCAACATTGCAAATATAAAACAAACAAACAAAGAAACACAACCAAACAAACACAACCAAATATACAAATCATCATAACTGAAACTGCATATATATATATATACAACGAGTTTTTACATACAAAAAGAAATAAAATACAAACAAAACATCTATCTAATCCATCATCCCCGGATCGTTGCCCTGACCAGACCCGCCCGCGCCAGATGGGCCAGCACAGTCATGGTCTAACCGCCTCGGTGGTTGTGACAACAACGGCGTACCCGAGGCGGTATAGTCCGCGACCATGTGTTGGATGACCCAGTCCATCATATCATGCAGCCTCGCGGTCGTATCCTCCAGCCTCGCGGTCGTATCATGCAGCCTCGCGGTCGTATCCTCCAGCATCGCGACCCTGTCTCGTGTGTCCTGAATCATATCAAGAACATGAGAAGTCAATCGCACGGCGCGGTACACGCGCTGGGAATGCTAGGGCGGGTCCTGTTCGTGCGACGGGGGAATGGGCTGATCCTTCCCGCCGCCAAGGGCCTCGTGGGCGTCCTGAAAGTGGACCTCAGCCCCCGCCAGCTCGGGTGTGTCACACCCTCAAATTCCGGGTATGGAATCTATCACGGAGGGGTGAACAAACAGGATCGAACACAGTAGTCACACATGAGATGCAGTTATCTATATGATAAGTTTTAGATAAACATTTTATTAATAATCAGAGCAGCGGAAATAAAAGATAGACTGTTTTCTTGACAACATGTCTTAATCATATTTCAAATAATAATTCAATAGGTATCTTGAGCTCTTATATGATCCTACGTGCACGTCCATAAGCTCCTAGTAGATACCTGAGAATACATGTAAATCAAGTGTCAACACAGGGTTGGTGAGTTCATAGGTAAGTAAAACATACTGATAAATCAATAATCATCAATTAGGATTTACTGTAAAAGTGTGAGTTTAATTTACTCACCGGTATATGAATAGCCTATCGGAACCCTTTTTATTAAGGTGAACCCGCTATCCCACATACCCACTATGTACAAGCCCAACAAGTCCTTCACATAGGATTTGTCCATGTACCATAGTTTAATATCCTTTTCATGTGTATATTATATTATCATAATAATTTCAAATCAGAGGGAGCAAATCCTCCTTTACATTTATCCTCATATGGGTTGTATGTGGAACTATATTGCAAACTATATAAAGTGCACATCTGCCTTCTCACTACAGAAACAGTCATCCCAAATGACAACAAGATCTTTGTGCATCTGATATGGATCACATGTCCATACCTTTGTGGGGGTAAGTCACTCCCCGATAGTACTATCCAAAAGATCCCTGCTTATTTATAGTCCAGTATACAGAGAAGGATTTTCATAATAACCATATGTAATCATAAATGTGACCAAATTATTATTTAATATAATACACAAAAATAATTTGTAATTTCAATTACAACATGTATTCCAGCCCCAAAATATTTAAATGATTAAAAAGGGGAATAGTTATGAACTCACCTCAGTCCTTGTGTGGTGTTGACAACCTAGTAAATTCCTGCTAAGGAATTATATTTCACGTCAGTAAATAGATATAAATCCAAAACCTAAATAAGTTAGATCTTGAACCTGGTGTTCAATTGATCTAGGATTTGGTTTTCGGGGATTTGTTATAAACATATAATTAAATCATTTAGTTATTTTGTTAATTCTTTAATAACTAAGAATTTACATTTCATAATATTTAATTAGTTTAATAATGATTTTTAACATATCATTATGTTCCAAATAAATCTTAGACATTAAATATAAATTTATATTTAATTTTGTAAGATTTTGTAAATAGACACAATTTATCTAGACATTATATTTATATGATAATATTTTTATGACTGAACATAGATTATGTATAAATAATGAATAATAACATATCATTAAATTATAACTATTTACATAATATAATTTATCTAATTATTAATTATGTTTAATAATTAATAATCATAACATAATAGATTATGTTTAATAATTAATATAAATCATCTAATTATTAATTATGTTATTCATATTTGTATTATGTATAAACATTATTTATGTGTGATAATCTATGTTATTATTTCATTTAAAAAAAAATCTATTTATGATTTTCAGTAAATCATGTATTATTTAGTATGATTTTATGATTTAATTTATAAATCATTTTTATACATAATTATAGATAATATAACGTCTATTAATAAATTAATAATTTAAATTATTATTTAGAGTCTATTTTTATAAAAATGGCTATTTATAACATTTATAAATATATTTTATAACATTTGTAATAATTAACTAAATAAATAAATAAGGTTTTTAAAGAAATAATTTTCCAGAAATAATTATATAACTTCTAAAATGAACAAAGTTTATAATAATTATTTTTATAATTTTTAATAATTTTTCTGTATTTTTAAAGTGCTAAAAAGGGCTCTAAAAAAAATATGTTGGTGCCCGGGTTCGAACCCGGGACCTCCTTCCCACACACCCGCGCACCAACCAGTGAACCAAGGCTCTCAGCCGCAGAAAGACTTGGTTTCATTTAATTATAAACACAACCCGAATCAATCCCCAAATCAATAAGAACCCTAATTCGATTAACTCAAAATCAAACCCCAATTTGATGTTGTAATCGATTGAATCCATGGGGCTTTTGTTCCCTGATAAAAACGAGTTTGTAGGTGGTTTCAATTACCTATTTCGATGCTCGAGATGTTCAAATCGTCGAAGAACAGGTCGCGGCCTTGGGAAGATTCAAACGATGATCAAACGTGGATGAAAATGAAATTAACTTCACAGGAAGTCTCCAATAACCCTAATGATCAAAAGCCCTCTATTGGTATCGTGAAATAAAACTCCGAAGGTGGAAATCGAATAAGTTGCGGTCGAACGAAGTTGATGGTAAATTGTGGTGTTGTTGATAGTTTCAAACGAAATTAAACCCGATGATAGTTTAAATGATAAAAAGATTGTAAGTGCGTAGTTAATTCAAGTATTTTATTGTTCAGTGCTTCGAATTCGTGAGTGGGTCGGCCGAACTTTCGGTCGAAGTGGAATCTCCATTATACCGACTCAATTATTCAAATTCCAGTGGCCACGAGTTCGAGGTATTCACGCGAAAGTGTCGGTAGTATTTGATTGAATTGAAAACGGCTAAATTTGGCGTTTGGGAATCGCCGGAGGCCGCCGGAGATGTGGCCGGAAAAAGGGGTCGGCGGCGGGTGGTTTGGGATTTAAACGAAATTACACAATTGGTCCCTGGGGTTTACAACAATTATCATTTTATGTTAAAAGTTTTAAATTTAAGTTTCAGGATTTACACAAACACCCCCTGAACTATATTAATTCCGAATTTAATAATTTTTTTATAAATTATTATTAATAACATATTATTATTATCATTATTTTTGTTATTATTATTTTTAACAATATTATTATTGTTATTGTTATTATTATTATTGTTATTTAATTTTTATTAATAATATTATTATTAATACTAATAAAAATATAAAAACAAATCACACAAATACTAGATTTGCATATATAAATCATGAAATTTTCCGACTTGTCACATCATCCCCCTGTTACAGGAATTTTCGTCCCGAAAATTAAGAAGTACTGACAACATTCTTGAACAGGTTGGGATACTTGCGCATCATTTCGTCCTCTCGTTCCCAAGTTAACTCAGGACCACGCCGGGAGTTCCACCGAACTCTGACAATCGGAATCTTGCTATGCTTAAGTTGTTTGACTTCTTTATCCATGATTTCAACTGGTTCCTCGATAAACCTGAGTTTCTCATCTACTTGCAGTTTTTCCAAAGGCACAACAAGTGATTCATCGGATAAACACTTCCTTAGATTTGATACGTGAAACACATTATGCACACCACCAAGTTCAGCAGGTAGATTTAATTCATAGGCTACTGGGCCGATCCTTCTGACAATTTCAAAAGGTCCCACGTAGCGAGGGTTCAATTTCCCCGTTTCCCAAAGCGTATAACTCCCTCTTCCAGGGAGATACCTTTAGCAAAACTTTATCTCCTTCCTGAAATTCCAGTGGCTTGCGGCGTTTATCAGCATAGCTTTTCTGGCGATCCCTGGCAGCAGCCATGCGTTCTCTTATCTGGACAATTTTCTCATGAGTTTCAAAGATCAACTCTGGACCAGTAAGTAGACTATCTCCAACTTCTGCCCAGCAAAGCGGTGATCTACATTTACGTCCATATAAGGCCTCGAATGGTGCCGCCTTGATGCTCGTATGATAGCTATTGTTATATGAGAACTCTACCAAAGGTAAATGACCTTCCCAGTTCTTCCAAAGTCAATAACACAAGCCCTAAGCATATCCTCAAGAGTCTGTATGGTTCTTTCACTTTGACCATCAGTTTGAGGGTGATAGGCTGTGCTCATATCTAGGCGAGTGCCTAGAGCTTTCTGAAGCTTACCCCAGAAGATTAATGTAAACCGTGCATCATGATCAGAGATAATAGACACTGGCACTCCGTGTCTAGAGATAATTTCTTTGATGTACACCCTTGCAAGCTTTTCCATCTTGTCTTTCTCACGGATGGGTATGAAATGAGCGGATTTGGTGAGACGGTCATGATAACCCAAATAGTGTCATTGCCCGTTGAGACTTGGGTAAACCAGTGACAAAATCCATGGTTATCATTTCCCACTTCCACACGGGAATTTCTGGTTGGGTCAACATTCCTGAAGGCTTTTGGTATTCGACCTTGACCTTAGAACAAGTCAAGCACTTTGAGACATAGGTTGCAATATCTGCCTTCATTCTTGGCCACCAGTAAACAAGCTTCAAGTCGTAATACATCTTATCTGCACCTGGGTGGATAGAGTATCTAGACTTGTGGGCTTCATCCATGATCAAGCTCCTCAGATTCCCGTATAGGGGTACCCAAATCCTTCCTGCTATAAAGCGTATCCCATCCGAATGAACTTCAAACTGTTGGTCTAGCCCTCGAAGGTTTTCATCTTTAATGTTCTCTTCTTTCAGGGCTTCAGTTTGAGCATTCAAGATTTGTGCCGGCAGGTTGCTTTGAATGGTAAGTTGTAGAGCTCGCACTCTACGAGGTTTCACATGTTCTTTCCTACTCAAGCATCAGCCACAATATTTGCTTTACCAGGATGGTACTTGATGGCACAATCATAATCGTTTAGTAGTTCAAGCCATCTCCTCTGCCTCATGTTCAGCTCCTTTGATTATACAGGTGTTGAAGACTCTTGTGGTCGGTATAAATAGTGCACTTAGTACCGTACAAGTAATGTCTCCATAATTTAAGAGCAAACACAACAGCTCCCAGTTCTAGGTCATGAGTTGCATAGTTCTTCTCATGAGACTTTAACTGTCTTGAGGCATAGGCTATGACTTTGTCTCGCTGCATCAAAACACATCCCAGTCCCTGACAGAAGCATCACAGTAGACTACAAAGTCTTCAATACCGTCGGGTAGGGACAATATAGGTGCACTGCACAACTTCTGTTTCAGTGTTTGAAAAGCAGCCTCTTGCTTGAACCCCCAATGATATGCTACCCTCTTTTGGGTAAGCATGGTCAATGGTTGAGCTATCTTGGAGAATCCCTCGATAAATCTCCTGTAATAGCCGGCTAGTCCCAGAAATTGTCTAATTTCCGTTGGATTAGAAGGTGTAGGCCAACTTTTGATGGATTCAATTTTAGCTGGGTCTACATGAATTCCATTAGCATCAATCACATGACCAAGGAATTAAACTTCTTTAAGCTAGAAATCACATTTCGAGAACTTAGCATAGAGCTCCTCTCTCTTAGTAGTTCAAGGACAATCTCAGATGTTCTTCATGCTCACTCTCATTTTGGAATAGATCAAGATGTTCATCAATGAAGACAATGACAAACTTGTCTAAATAAGGCTTGCATACACGATTTATGAGATCCATGAATACGGCAGGTGCATTTGTTAGCCCAAATGGCATGACTGTGAACTCAAAGTGACCGTATCGAGTTCTGAAAGCCGTCTTCATAATATCTTCATCTCTGACTCTCAGCTGATGATAACCGCTTCTAAGATCTATCTTGGAGTAAATGCTTGAACCTTGCAGTTGGTCAAATAAGTCGTCAATACGTGGCAAGCGATAACGGTTCTTGATCGTCACTTTGTTCAATTCGCGATAGTCAATGCACATTCTGAAGGTTCCGTCTTTCTTCTTCACAAATAACACTGGTGCTCCCCATGGTGACGAGCTAGGTCGGATGAATCCTTTATCAAGGAGTTCCCTAAGCTGGTCAGATAGTTCTTTTAATTCAGAAGGTGTGAGACGGTATGGTGCCCGAGCTATAGGTGTAGCTCCAGGTACTAACTCGATTGAAAACTCGACCTCTCTTTTAGGGGGCAACCCAGGCAGTTCATCAGGAAACACTTCAGGAAATTCCCTGACTACATGTACATCTTCAATCTTCCTTTCCTTCTTATCTTTATCAGTGACTAAGGCTAGGATAGCAATATGTCCTTTTCGAAGACACTTTTGAGCCTTCAAGTAAGAAATAACTCCCATCACAACACCAGTCTTATCTCCCTCCACACACAGGACTTCATCATTTGGTAGGGGGATGCGAATCATTTTGTCTTTGCAGATAATTTCTGCAGAGTTTCTGGATAGCCAATCCATACCAACTACCACATCGAAACTTCCCAAAGTAATGGGCATGAGGTCTATTGGTAGGATATGACCTGATAAGTCTAATGTACAATTTTTTCAGGATTTGTGATGCGGTCAAGGATTTACCATTGCTACTTCTACAACATATGGCTCATCTAGGGATATAGGTTCTACATTCAAGTGCTTATAGAAATATTAGATACGAAGCTTCTATCAGCTCCGTGTCAAATAATACTATGGCATAAACATTATTCACCAAAAATTTTCCATAATAACGTTAGGGTCTTTTAGAGCCTCACCTTTGCCGATCACGAAGGCTCTGCCCTTGGCTGTATCTTTCTTTTCCCCAGTGCAGTCTTTAGCAATATGGCCCTTTTCTCCACATCTGAAACAAATAACTTCCTTCTTTCCACCATTCTGCTGATTACCATCCTTCTTTCCTTGGTCTTGAGTCTTGGTTACATTCAGGAGCAGTGTGCCCCCTCTTGTTGCATTTGTAGCAGATGATTGCAGTACACTTGCCATGGTGACGCTTGCTACACCTTTGACATCTAGGCGGAATACCCTGATTGTCATGGGCTTTTTCTGATCTTGCTTCTTGCTTGTACCTTGACTCTCACTGTCTTTAGTATCTTTCAAACTTTCTCTTCCCCGAGTTTCAGCAGCAACACCCTTACCCTTGTTTCTTGGTGGTAACTTCCCCTGAGCCACAGCCTCATTAGTCAGCTTGTGAGCTATCCTAATGGCCTGTTGGATTGAAGTTGGGTTGGAGGAAGTGACCATAGATTGAATGACTGGAGACAGTCCACGGATATAGCCTTCAATTCTTCTGTGAGCAGGCTCCATCATATGAGGACACAAAGTTGCGTACTCATGATTTTCGGTGGTATACTTTTCAATTTCAGATCCCACCATTTTGTGGTTCCAGCACTCGATTTCAAACCTTTGTACTTCTTCTCTCGGACAGAATTCTTCCATCATCAGTTGTTTGAATTCCTCCCAAGCCATAGCATTGGCTAGGGAGAGAGTAAGCCTTGAAACTTCTGTCTTCCAGAACGAGAGTGCAGCTCCACTCAAGGCTCCGGAGGCATATTTGGTCCTACTCTCATCGGGACATTCAGATATAGCGAAAATGGATTCACATTTCTCGAACCACCTTATGAGCCCAATGGCCCCTTCTACCCTAGTGAAGATATCTGGTTTGCAGTCTAGGAACTTTTTATACGAATAGTGATGACCATTCTGAGCAGCCTGAGTGGCTAGGGCTGCAGCAACACCTTGATTGACCAAGGCTTGTATTTCTTCAGGAGTCATCCCTATTGGGTCAGTTCTTCTGGCGCGTCCTCTACCTCTGCCTCTGCCCGCTGCTGCGTCCATCTATCATGAAATTGTTTGGTGAGAATTCACACTTTGACATATTTAATAGATGCATTTTATATCAATATTCAAAGTATGGACAATTACTGTAGGACAGATGGGAATTTAAGAAAACTGGGTTTTTCGATTAAATTCGGCAAGGCACGAGTACTAAGGAAACAAGTCTCGCTTTAGGTTAGGACAAGCGTAGCTTAGATTACCGAATGGAACATATCAAGGTAATTTGACCTATTTGCCTTAAGACTTGTGTATGATCGCAGTAACTTCACGTGCTACAATAGCAGAAATCTTACGGCCAGAGTTTCTAGACCGTGAACGGATTGGACGAGAAGCCATTCTGAAGTATCATTAAGAATTTTCATGGAAATTGGGTAATATGAGCTATTCAACATGAAACGATAGTCGAGAATTTGGCATAATAGCAATGAGATGCTCCAGGTGTAATCATTTGATTTGTAAATCAAAGCGAGTACGTTGACTAATCAAAGTATTGAGTCAATCACAACTTTGTTGAAGACATGCGTACCTATAAGCAGATACTCATCCCAAGGGTTCCCAGGTAAGGTAAACAGGTCCATCGGTTGATTTGGATTTATGCGAATACCTTTCCTAGACAGAACACCTCGAGATACAGGCATCACGCTCTTCCAGCATTACATGTTCAGTTGTAAACACAGACTTTGACGAATTTAAAAAAAAACATTTGATTTAGGCACGATGATAAGTGTAGATCCCACATGTCGTTGAGAATAGTTTAGGAATTATCGAAAAGAGTCAAAGAGTCAAAGTTATGTTTAGGAAAACAACTATCTAAGTTTAAGCATATAGCTTCTTAATCCTATTTTATCTCTAACTAAGGCAATTTACTTTGTGCAACTATTATGTGTGGCTATAGGCTAGATGCAATTCCTAACTCAGTATAACCAATGGCTCTGATACCAATCTGTCACACCCTCAAATTCCGGGTTGGAATCTATCACGGAGGGGTGAACAAACAGGATCGAACACAGTAGTCACACATGAGATGCAGTTATCTATATGATAAGTTTTAGATAAACATTTTATTAATAATCAGAGCAGCGGAAATAAAAGATAGACTGTTTTCTTGACAACATGTCTTAATCATATTTCAAATAATAATTCAATAGGTATCTTGAGCTCTTATATGATCCTACGTGCCGTCCATAAGCTCCTAGTAGATACCTGAGAATACATGTAAATCAAGTGTCAACACAGGGTTGGTGAGTTCATAGGTAAGTAAAACATACTGATAAATCAAATCATCAATTAGGATTTACTGTAAAGTGTGAGTTTAATTTACTCACCGGTATATGAATAGCCTGTCGGAACCCTTTTTATTAAGGTGAACCCGCTATCCCACATACCCACTATGTACAAGCCCACAAGTCCTTCACATAGGATTTGTCCATGTACCATAGTTTATATCCTTTTCATGTGTATATTATATTATCATAATATTTCAAATCAGAGGGAGCAAATCCTCCTTTACATTTATCCTCATATGGGTTGTATGTGGAACTATAATGCAAACTATATAAAGTGCATTCTGCCTTCTCACTACAGAAACAGTCATCCCAAATGACAACAAGATCTTTGTGCATCTGATATGGATCACATGTCCATACCTTTGTGGGGGTAAATCACTCCCCGATAGTACTATCCAAAAGATCCCTGCTTATTTATAGTCCAGTATACAGAGAAGGATTTTCATAATAACCATGTAATCATAAATGTGACCAAATTATTATTTAATATAATACACAAAAATAATTTGTAATTTCAATTACAACATGTATTCCAGCCCCAAAATATTTAAATGATTAAAAGAGGAATAATTATGAACTCACCTCAGTCCTTGTGTGGTGTTGACAACCTAGTAAATTCCTGCTAAGGAATTATATTTCACGTCAGCAAATAGATACAAATCCAAACCTAAATAAGTTAGATCTTGAACCTGGTTTCAATTGATCTAGGATTTGGTTTTCGGGGATTTGTTATAAACATATAATTAAATCATTTAGTTATTTTTTAATTCTTTAATAACTAAGGATTTACATTTCATAATATTTAATTAGTTTAATAATGATTTTTAACATATCATTATGTTCCAAATAAATCTTAGAGTTAAATAAATTTATATTTAATTTTGTAAGATTTTGTAAATAGACACAATTTATCTAGACATTATATTTATGATAATAATTTTTATGACTGAACATAGATTATGTATAAATAATGAATAATAACATATCATTAATTATAACATATTTACATAATATAATTTATCTAATTATTAATTATGTTCAATAATTAATAATCATAAAAATAAATTATGTTCAATAATTAATATAATCATCTAATTATTAATTATGTTATCCATATTTATATTACGTATAAACATTATTTATGTGTGATAATCTATGTTATTATTTCATTTAAAAAAATCTATTTATGATTTTCAGTAAATCATGTATTATTAGTATGATTTTATGATTTAATTTATAAAATCATTTTTATCCATAATTACAGATAATATAACGTCTATTAATAAATTAATAATTTAATTATTATTTAGAGTCTATTTTTATAAAAATGGACTATTTATAACATTTATAAATATTTTATAACATTTGTAATAATTAACTAAATAAAAAATAAGGATTTTAAAGAAATAATTTTCCAGAAATAATTATATAACTTCTAAAATGAACAAAGTTTATAATAATTATTTTTATAATTTTTAATAATTTTCTGTATTTTTAAAGTGCTAAAAAGGGCTCTAAAAAATATATGTTGGTGCCCGGTTCGAACCCGGGACCTCCTTCCCACACACCCGCGCACCAACCAGTGAACCAAGGCTCTCAGCCGCAGAAAGACTTGGTTTCATTAATTATAAACACAAACCGAATCAATCCCCAAATCAATAAGAACCCTAATTCGATTAACTCAAAATCAAACCCCAATTTGATGTTGTAATCGATTGAATCCATGGGGCTTTTGTTCCCCTGATAAAAAACGAGTTTGTAGGTGGTTTCAATTACCTATTTCGATGCTCGAGATGTTCAAATCGTCAAAGAACAGGTCGCGGCCTTGGAAGATTCAAACGATGATCAAACGTGGATGAAAATGAAATTAACTTCACAGGAAGTCTCCAATAACCCTAATGATCAAAAGCCCTCTATGGTATCGTGAAATAAAACTCCGAAGGTGGAAATCGAATAAGTTGCAGGTTCGAACGAAGTTGATGGTAAATTGTGGTGTTGTTGATAGTTTCAAACGAAATTAAACCCGATGATAGTTTATAAATGATAAAAAGATTGTAAGTGCGTAGTTAATTCAAGTATTTTATTGTTCAGTGCTTCGAATTCGTGAGTGGGTCGGCCGAACTTTCGGTCGAAGTGGAATCCCCATTATACAGACTCAATTATTCAAATTCCAGTGGCCACGAGTTCGAGGTATTCACGCGAAAGTGTCGGTAGTATTTGATTGAATTGAAAACGGCTAAATTTGGCGTTTGGGAATCGCCGGAGGCCGCCGGAGATGTGGCCGGAAAAGGGGTCGGCGGCGGGTGGTTTGGGATTTAAACGAAATTACACAATTGGTCCCTGGGGTTTACAACAGTTATCATTTTATGTTAAAAGTTTTAAATTTAAGTTTCAGGATTTACACAAACACCCCCGAACTATATTAATTCCGAATTTAACAAATTTTTTATAAATTATTATTGTAATAACAATATTATTATTATCATTATTTTGTGTTATTATTTTTAACAATATTATTATTGTTATTGTTATTATTATTATTGTTATTATTATTTTTATTAATAATTATTATTAAATACTAATAAAAATATAAAACAAAAATCACACAAATACTAGATTTGCATATATAAATCATGAAATTTCCGAGTTGTCACAGGGTGGGTCCACCAACGGCTCGGGCACCCATGGCACGACCTCCTGGTATCTGGTGAGCAGGTACCACGTGTCGTCGGGGAACCTCCGAACTATCCTCATCCCAGTGGCGGTGCTCCGGCGGCCACGCGCGCACAGGAGTCGGAGGTAGCGGGAGCTGGGACATGGCCTGTGCGTACCCCAGGCCCCGAGCGATCCGGGAAAACGATGTTCCCGCCCACTAACGCCCCTCGCGACTGCCGATGATAATAACTAGCAAAATAATCAGCGAGGGCATGCGTGAGGTGGCAGTGTCGGTGTGTGAGTACACACCAAAGAAAAAAAAAGTCGGCGGTGTTGACCCTGTCGGTCCCCGCCCCACGACCAGCGACGGACGTGGTGATGAGTCGGTGAATGTATCTATACAGAGGGTCTCGTATATGAGAGGACCTCGTATCACCGCCGTATGGTCCGTCGCCTATCGCGGCCACCAGACCTGATCGGAGTCGTCTGGCCCGCGGATCAAGGCGGTGGTGTACATCGGCTGTCGGGTTTCCTCCTCCGTGTAGAGGCCGCTGACGACATCGAACCGCCTAAGTGACATGCGGTGGAGGACCCCGAACAACCGGAAAGCAACCTCCGCGGCGCACGACCGTCCACTATGTCGTCCTCGTCCAGCTCCGCAAGTCCCTGGTCACGTGGACGGAACGTGAATGTGCAGTAGAACTCCACGGTGAGCTCTCGATGGGCATCGTCGGACATCCGGAACAGCTGCTCCCACGGGCCGTCCTCGCCGATGATCTTTAAAAAACCGGTCGCGCTCTCCAACGAGCTGTAAGAAGTCCTCCGACAGGACGGTCCCCGGTGCTGGCACACGTGCTCTCAGGGCCTGAACCGCTCGTACGGTGTAGTTCCCTGCTCGAACTGCACGTCGGGCAGTCATCAATGCCGGGATAAAAGCATCGTCGGCATCCATATCTGCGAAAAAAACGTATTTATCAATATTTATAAAATTTTTTTTATAAAATTAATGGTTTACGGTTATTATATTATTATTATTATTAATTATTATTATTATTATTTATTATTATTATTATTATTATATTATTATATATTTTATTATTATTATTATTATTTATTATTTGTTATTATTATTATTATACTATAACTAATATATTATTATTATTTATTATTTATTATTATTTTTTATTATTATTATTATATTATTATTTTATTATTATTATTTTATTATTATTATTATTATTATTATTTTATTATTATTATTACTATATATTAATATTACTATTATTATTATTATTACTAGTATTATATCATCATCATCATCATCATCATCATCATCAAATAAAGGGATCTTCATTAATATGATGTAGTATCGGATAATGATAATTTACAGGAGACATTGGTGCCTCTATGACGATCCATTATTCTAACGTAATTATTTAAACGATCCTCATACATATTTTGCCATTCTAGTGCTTGTTGATAGCATATCTCGGCCAATGATAGCTCACACTGGGCATTGGGTAATCCCCTTCCAATTGTATACAAATAAAGTGAGCTTCATTAATATGAGCAAGTGCGACAACTGGATAGGTGAATAATGGCTCTGGGGTTGTTCTCAGCGGGAACCATGTCTGGCTGCCAAATGAAGAAATAAGATGCAAATACAGTTGAATGTTTCCGCAATTACGAGGTCCATGGGCCGGAAAAGTTAGCCAATGGGTATCGGGTGCGGGTTTAGTCGTGCCAAACCAATTTAAGCTATTACGAACAGAAATAATAGCCAGGCATCTCACGGTTCAAATTGCTCCGCCAATACCGCATGTTTTTGTCCATCTCTGACAACATTTGACGCCTAACCCATTCCCATTCATTTTGCTTTCTCCTAAAGCCACCGCGATCGCCCGAAAACCACAGTTACCATCAGGCCGCACATCTTTTATAGTCGAAACGTACCGGTGAATCCATTGGGGAAGCTGATCCTTAAACTTCATAACTTTTATCACGTCCTTTGGTTTCAATATTAAAGGAAACCCTAGGGCAGCTCCCGTAATCGGTACATTTGAAGCAGCCTTTGCCTTATTATAACGGTCATTGGGCATTTTAAACTGAGGGGTATATGAGTTATGCCTCGCCGGGTCAGGCATAGTTTTCTGCGAGGAAGTATAGGAGCTGTGTCTAGCAGCCCCATACTGTGATGTATTGGAGTCCGCTCTTCTTTGTTGCTCCTTAATATTTGGACGACCACGTCGGTCATGACGCACCTCAGGTTCTTTAAGTTTTGACTTACTCTTAAACAAAGAGTCAAATACTTTTGTTAAAATTTTTTTCTTTACTTGAGGATTGGGGGACGACATAACCTTTTGTTTCAAGTCATCAAATTTCACATCGTAGTCGGGTTCAGGTGGCGCGACGTACGCTGGCTCGAAATCAAGCTTCCTCCAGTGTGGATCTACCGCATCGAGTGTAATACTTGTGACTGGATTTAAAGGTTAATTATAGTGAAAATACAATCGTGTGACAACAGTAAAAAAAAATGTATTAAGAAAAATATAACCTTCTCGGACGTGTATCTCCAAACGACAAGCACATGGCAAGCCCATGGATGTGAACAACTGGTGACCACATGAACCCCCAGACTCCTGAATCATTTCCATTTTCGTCAACTCTGATTCAAGGAGGCTAAAGCAAAAAGTTGATACTTTATAATGTAATCTTGAAAACAAGACAGGCGATGGTCTTTTTTAATTTTCACACGGGACACCTCGAATGTTTTACAAATTTCAATCTCCTGGCCGCGCACGAGGTCACAAACATATCCGACAAGTGTGTGCAACGTATTGTTGGTCCCTGTGAGGTAACTCTTGAAGTTGGCATGTTGACCCTCAACCCGATTAGTTGTAAATTCATCACCAAAGTTAAGACGGTCGTACATCCAACAAGTAACAATTTTCTCTTGTACGTACCAACCAATTATTCCAAATATATTCCCATACCTCTGAAAGAAAATAACAAATTTTAGAAAATGAACAAATAAATTGTTAGAGTAAAAATAAATATGAAATTCGTACCACTTTTACCATCTTCATTTAACTTTTCTTCCATCTTCCTGCAGTTGTAATCGTACATTGCCTCTGTGGGAGACGAACACAAGGTCTTCCACCAGTATGAAAAATCCTTCCACATGTCGGTTTTGAAAAGGATATTCCACCGTCTTTTGATATTCTCCCGAACGTGCCACCTGCATAGGTTTTTAGTAGCACTCGGAACACTGTGTCACATGCACTCATCAGGGCCAGGTCCCTGTCTGTGACAATAACGCGGGGCTCACACACCCATCAAGAATATCTCTGATCTGCTCCAGTACCCATGTGAAGTTGTCTTGCCGTTCCCTCGATATAAATGCATGCGCGATACAAAACGACTTCGACGTCGACGTAACGCCAATAACCTGAACAAACGGAATGTTGTACATGTTGGTCTTGTACGTCGTGTCTATCAACATCACGTGCTGAAAAAGAAAACATCTTCCACTGCCTTAGTAGTTGCATTCGTTCGTGTTTCATACACGAACTCTTTAGATTATAGCAGGTTTTCAAGTTCCTGCATTGGTGTGATGCCTTCTCTCCCCTCAGCCCTAAACTTTGATGTCAGATTGTATATGTCTTGAACAACACAGACGCTGTGGGGAAACTGCTCCTTACGGCTGAATGGATATGTCGTGGCCGCACGTGCTGCCTGTGTATTTCTTGACAAGATCAATTTCTTCGGCGGTCATCTTCCTAAGATGCGCGTGGCCCTCCTCGTACACAACAGATCGTGGTTGTGCGTCTCGTTTCTCACCTCTAACATCCAACTGTCACTCTTTCCTACGTACTTCCCTACGAGTTTAAAGGGACATCCTTTCTTTATGCTCCCAGTACGTCTACTTGTGCCAGTGAATTTAGGTTCACCACACTACGATTGCATATTAGTTCCACATCCTTTTTTCGTGACCGACCCACCACAATGACCACCATGCTCGCGTCCTCTCGTTTTAGCCCCTTCTCCAAGTCCTCACGAGAATCAAAATACTGAAAAAATGATAAAGCTAGACATAAAAAAAGCAATATATAAAACAAATAAAAAATAAAATAAACAAAAGAATAAAACTCTTCATACTTGATTGGTTTTATAAGAAACCGTAGCCTTTCTTATCCGATCCTCATCCCCATCATGCATGCTCGCGGTGTCCCCATGGTTTTCTTTGAGGTGAACCGAACCGTCACTCTCATATGTGTCATTCCCAAAAAGTATCGACACATGTGTAATTTCTAGTCTGACTGGTACGGGGGATGTCCGTAATCCAGCTCTGTTTGTGAGTGGTACGTGTTCAGGGCATGCCCGTAAGAATTGCAAGGGGGATATCTGTACCCTTCATCGTAACCTGTCGGTCCAAATAAAGAGTTGTATGCCTCTTGAGCAAATGTGTTCGACGGGTTGGTTTCCTCCTCCCCCCACGGAGGGTGACTCCCGTATACGTAATATTTCTAAAAAAGATAATGGTTAGATATTTCAAATAATAAGTTATAATAAAACATATACTAGTTCAATCTGGTTCGAATCTTCGATATGTGGCACCTCATTCAAAATCTGGAAGCTTCGTCTTTTGATAATGATCCCCCGAACCCGACATTGTTTTCGAATTAACGCGTTTTTGGAATGACGAAGGCTGAAAAATCTCGAGTGTTGGATGAATGAAAGCTCAAAATCCAAGGTCTATTAAAATTGAAAATTTGGATTATGAAATTGCGAAACGGAAGTTTAGAAATGGATATGTCGATTGTTCTAAGTTGAAAGGTATTAAGGTGAAATTCTGGTGCACAAACCGTCACGGTTTGGCCTCCACGTGACGGTTTGTGCCGCGAATCCCGGCCTTTTGTCAAAATCACGTCTGCGTCGTACCTTAAACTGAGAACTCGTACCCTAGAGGTCACGTTTGGCCTCCACGTGACGGTTTGGTGACCGCTTTTCAACTTTTCCAGGCCCTTTGTCGTTTGTTGTCACGAGGTCATGGGGAGTACTACCCCAAACCTGACAGCAAGCCCATGCGGTCATGAGGACTAGCACCCCAAACCGTGACGGCAAGCGCATGCGGTCACGGTTAGGTGCTAAAACGTGACCGCTAGACTAAACCGTGACCGTTTGAACCGGCCTAGCTACCCCCAAAAACCCATGCGGTGTCCCCATTAGGACCCCCAATAACTTAGGAGAAAATTTGGTCTTTTGACTCATTAATTCTGATGATGTAACTTGATTAGAAAGTGACTAAACCCAACCTT